>CAUYSK010091025.1:0-73020 GCA_963575035.1 Avahi laniger | reverse complement strand
TGTGTCCCTGTTGCCTGTCACAACTAAACTCCTTCTAAGCTACAGCTCAGTTTTTCCTCCATGAGGAAATAAACCTCCAAAGAGATGAGCCCATGTTATCTGCTTTATAGAGCTACTGTTTGCCAATTATGGAAGAGCCTGTTTGCACACTAGACCGTATGTTTGGTTTACAGAGACATCAAATATCAGAAAGGCACAGCTCCTTCTTCAGAACGCTTATACTCCTGCAGTGCTCTGCCACGCTGACTGTATATTAGAATCACGTGGGAGTTTACGAAAAGTTGTGTCAGGGATCCACAGCAGTCTGATTAAACCAGAATCTCTTGCAGGGTAGACGTGGGACATTGGTATGTTTCAAACATTACCCAGCTTTTCCTAACGTGCAGTTGGGGTTGAGAATTGCTGACTAGAATGGCATATACTTTTCACATTTCAAATAATAAGAAAGGTAGGGTGGCTCCGGAGTTAGTTAATTTACAGATCAATTATTTGAAGAACTTATGTTTTTTCCATAGTTCTTCTCTGCCATCTTCACCATGTTGGTTTTTGTCCTCAGCCTCGTGGTTGCAAGATGGCTGCAGTGGTGCCAAGCATCACTTCCTCACCAGTTACCTTTTGAGACAGAAAAGGGATGAACAGAGCCTTTCCCAGAAGTTCTCCAGGAAATTTACCTTGTAACTCCTTGTCCAGAATTGTATCACATGGCCAAACTTAAATCAATCTGGTAAAGGAAATATTGGCTGAAATAAATTCATGACTCACTCTCCTGGGATTAGAGAGGTGGCAACTTACTCTGAGCACATGGCCAAGCAGAGAATGAACCACGGACAATACTGAGACTTTGTCATCAAGAACTGTGGGTGTAGGAATGGCTGATGGATTATACCTGGCAGGATAGGATAGGATGGGCTATCCCAGCATCTCAGTAGCTTAGCACACCAGAAATTTACTTTGTACTCATAAAGTCTGATGGAGTTTAGATGGAATCTGTCCTTCATCTGCTGACTTAGATCTATACTCCTTTGTCCTGCCATCTTGTGAGGCCTCCATTTTACCATGTGGCCTCCAAGCTTGCTGTGACAGAGGACGAGAACAATGGCGAAGGCATTTATTTTAACTGCCTCCACCCAGAAGTGACTCACTTCGTGTTGGCTTATTGTCTAGAGCTAGTCAACTGGCCCTGACCTAACTCCAAGGGAAACTGTGAGGTGTAGTGGACACACGGAGAATTTCATGAGCACTTGGCCATGGTGGGCAACTAAATAAGAAGCAGAGGCAGAAAATGTGGATTGAGTTTAGGGGAAGAAATGGGTGCTGGGTCAGAACACGCGCGTTGGTTGCATGTCCAGCTCTTGCTTCCAACCTCATCGGACCCCCATTGTCTCTATTACAGGGATGGAAATAGCGGTCGCCACTTGCGCTGATGCATTAGGGAGATTTTTGCTTATAGCTTTAGAAAAAAATTGTAAAGAGCCTCCAAGCACCTCAGGGGCAGGAAATATGTAAATATTTGGTATCATTATCATGCTGTTTGATGGCCCTGAAATCTCCAGTCATTACTCAGCTGTGTATCTGCATCCTGACATGCCGGTAAGTGATAATACTTGCATTTAAAGAGGAAAAGGGTGCTCTGCAGCTTTGCCCAGACTCCTTGTGCCTTGGCTGGGGAGCTCTAAAGACCCCTTTCTCAACAAAATTAGTCATTTTCCCTTAAGTCCTTGAATTACTTTCAGAGAGCCATCATACTGACTCATCATCTGTTTTTCCGGAAGGTGGTTCAGGTTTGACAATGAATGTAAGTGTGTGTCTGTACATCCGTGGGGCTCCATGGAGCTGTGAATTGAATTTTGGGGGGTCCATGGCTCTTTGTATAAATATCTTGTCATTAAAAGAGACTATTAACTCTCCCAGAGCAAAGAAGCATGATTTATCTACTCCATAGGACTTAACACAGTCCCGGATTTACAATAAGAGCTAAATAAATCCAGTTGGATAGGAAATATGTGAAATATTTTGTTTCTAGGGCTGGAATGTGCTGAATTCTTAGAGAACTCTTGGTAATGTACAAATAAAGTCAATTTTACTTTGTCAACACGTGGGTCTCCTCTAGGCAATGTATTTATCTCAGGATGGCATCTTTCCCTGGGCTGACATCACTAAATGCCAGTTTATGGATGCTCAGAAACCACTAACTAGTTTTAAAACAATGTTGTATCACTAGCTGAGGGTCATGAATCTAGCGACAACAGCCATCAAAATGCGGCATCACAAAGACGCAGGAGGTAAACAACAAAAGGCCTTTTGCACAGATGGAACGTATGAAAAAACTCTTGAGTTAAATTTCCTCGTATCAGAGATCCTTGGATTCTTACTCAGAACCCAGTGACTCCTGTTGTACCCAAAGTTCTAAAAGAAATGATCATCTGGTCTCAGAGAATGTCATAGCAGCCGTCAGTACAAGCCTGGTTTAAGAAATGATGATTTCCATGCAATGGAAGGCAGTCATTTAAAATAATAATATAGCTCTATCTTGAGTAACATGGAAGTATGTCCGCTTTTTGTTGTTGAACAAGGCAATGTACGAAACAGCACATAGAGTCGTTCGTCCCTAAGGTGTGTGCTTGGCACTTACTGTAGCAGTGAATTAGACAGTACTGGTGCCTGCCTTCATGGTGAGAGAAAGAGAAGAAATAGCAATTGGATTACATGGAGAAAAGTCCTGTGGTTGGTGCTGTGAGAGCACATGCGAGGACTAGCCTTGGGGAGTCAGGGAGGGCTTCCTGGAGAAAGTCTCATCCAATAATTATTACATTGTATTGTGCTGCAGTGCACTTCACTGTGTTGTATTGCATCATATCGAATCATATGTGACATCATTAATAACATGATAATTATAATGATAATAATGTCTAAGCTAGGACCAGGAAGGAGGCTGAAGTATTTGGAACGAGGAGAAAATTCTTGGAGACAAAGGGATCTGCTTGTGGAAAGGCTGGAGCAAGGCCACGACTGGAGGAACGGAACGAAGCTCAGTCTGACTTGCAGTTTTTAGAGAAAGTAACGCTGGTACCTGTGGGTATTGAAGTTTTGAGCTATGTTTACTTTTTAATGCATATCTGTATTTTTTGAATATGTATACTGAGCACATTTTATTTTATAGTGAAAAATCCTATAGATTTGTTTTTGCTTTGAAAAACAAAGGGCACATTTACTTCAAAGGTTCAAAGCTTGTGTTTTGAAAATGGCATGCAAATCTTACAAACCAAATATAATGAAGAAATTAAATTATGAAATTATCCAAGGCTTTAGATTACCAAAGGAAGATGATTCTGTGCGTTGTGTGTGATGTTGGATTGTCCACAGAACTGTTCCTTTTTAGTATCAGGAAAGACCCTGGGAAGGACCAGTCGCTTAGATTGAGTCTGCCTTTTTCCTTTCATGAAAATACTGGACCCGAATTGTTCTTCGAAGAAATCTTCTTTCGCCTTGGGGGGAAGTTCTGGGAATCCATGGAAGCTGGTCAGGCCCAAGCCCTTAAAGCAGAAACGTTGCTGAACTCTCCTTAACTTCTCCCTGACAGTGGGAACAGCTACAGTCCCTTGGTCACTGCCCAAATGACAGTGAGGATGGGATCTGGGGAGGGCCAAGGAGATTGATGGAAAGTGCCTTTCTGTGTCCTGTAGCCTTGGCTGTCATCGTGGACTCATCCGAAAGAACCAGCCAGGAAGGCGAATGTTATTTGGGAGTTTTAGTTTCTTCATCTCATGTGTGAGCACAACTCACCTGAATCAATTTTGCCTGTATTCTTGTTATATGGAATATACTGTTATATGGGACATATTCTCGTTATATGGGATATATTCGAGGATCCACTGAGAATGAACAAATACAATGTGATGTGGTTAAGCAGAAGGAGGCAGGGAGGTGCTTGGAAGGCCGGTGACAGACTGGGAGAGAGAGTGATGACGTGGCTTAGCCTTGGAGAGGAAGCCGCAAGTCATTCCAGAAACAGAAAGAACCAACTTCATTTGTTTGGTCCCTTCTCCCAGGGAACTGCAATTGATTCAAATAGACCAGATTTCATTTTCAAGAGTCAGTGACTCAGAAAAATGTGGGCAGGAATCACAGCACCTTTTCTAGACACCATGGAACACCTGGTGATGGTCGTGCAGCTCTAGAGCCTGGGCTGGTGATGGACACGAGGGAATTGTGATATTTTTGTGTAGAAAAGCTGGCACGATACAGCTACTAAGTTCCCACTGCCTCTGCTCCTGAGCCGCGGTCCCAGCCTATCAGGCAGTGGCCCTCTTGGGGTTGTGGGGCAAATGCAGCGCGCCCTGGTCGCCTCTCGGCTGAGCAAATTAACGTTAGTCCTCAGGTACGAATTTTGAAATGCATGTGATAAACGCATCACAGACAGACTCATTGCTAATCGGAATGAATAAGGAGTAGTTCCTGTTGCGGATTTTCTCATTCCAGCAATGCTAAGAACATGATTACCATCAGGTGGAGCTGCGAGAAGTATTTAGTCATTAAAAATATCCTCATACTTAAAGGCTGAGAATTACTGTTTTGGCGAGAGGTGGCCCCATATGATGCCAGCTGCCCCTGACTGATCACCCGGGTACAGATTTGGATCTAACCCAAACAGATGGTTTTAAGTGGACTTCCACGAAGAACAACAGCATGGTGGGTGGATTTAACCAAGGTTCTAATGTCTCATTCCTTTCATTCCTCCTGCCTCTGCTTTTCTGGTTAGCACCAGCATTTTCTCTCCTTCTAAACCGTGCTCCTTACGGATAGCACATGTGATGTCACCTAAGTAGGACTTCAGTTAGAGTTGCAGACATCCAGATACAATTTCACAGCAAGCCTGTGAAATCTCGATTTGATGATAATATCAACAATTGTAACTAACACAAAAGCGTTGTGAGTAACAGGAAGCCTGACATCTATGGGGCTTTTGAAAATGAGAGGGTGCCTTTGCCAAACTCAGCCAGTCCATTCTGCAGGGGCTGAACGTGAGATTAAGTGCAGGTGGAGTCACCTATGTGCAGGTAACAAGACAGGTGGGGAGGAGAAAGTGAATACAGATTTATTCAGGAGCAAGATTGTAGAACTCTGCATATGCCCCGCCGTGCTTCTTAGTAGGATCTGACTGCTAGAATCACTTTGCGAATTTCTTAAATACCACGCCCAGGCCCCACCTAGACCAGACCCAGTCAGAATCTCTGGAGTGGGGGGTGAACATGTGAATTTTTTAAAGCTCCCAGTGGAGTCACCTTAATGGGCATTAGTGTCCTCTGGAGAGCTTGTTAAACGTAGATCGAGGGGCCCCATTCCCCGAGTATTGGATTCCGCAGGGCTGGGTAGTGCATAAGAATATGCACTCTAACAATTTCTTAGGTGACGTTGCTGCTGTTCTAGAGAACATACTTTGAGATTCACTGCTCTAAGGTCTTAGAATGCAAGATGAGAGCCTATAATCCCACTGCATAGGAGCCTAAGACATCTCCTTGTACCTAGAAGAACTTTGAAGATAGCTCAAATTTAGTAGCATATTTTCCTTGAATATTCTAGCTCCAGGAACAATTTTATAGAAGTCACAGATGGCTTGACCAACAATTCTTCATTGCTTATATTAGCTGGTATAACAAGATTGTCATAATTATTTTCCTACCTGGACTCTCTTTATTGGTGTTGCATAAATTTATCTCACGTTGCTTATGTGGGATGTATAACATAATTATAGTGTTGGGCTGGCTGTCATTGGGCCATGGGTTTTTCCTGTCCTTTCGGCCTTCCTGTGTGCAAGCTGGGTTAGGGGATGGGACTGTGGGACTGTTGACTTAGTGTCATAACTGTCACAGTGCGTATTGCTTAAAACAGCTGGGTGAGTCAGACTGGGACCGGGTCAGATCTGCCTCTGAGTGGGGATAGGTATCAGAGCCATTTTCTGGAAGAAATGTCAGTAACTAAGAGGTGGCCTCTCTGATGGTCAGTGCCAGGGAGGGGCATTTCAGAATGTTGGGGGTGGGAAGAAGCATGATGGGGGTTTCAGGAGGAGGTGAGGCTTGGAGACCCAGGCACATGGCGCCAGTGAGGGTATATACGAGGGTCTCTGTCAATAGGCCAGAGACATCTGTCTCTGAGCCAGGAATGTTGAGAGCAGGATGCAGCCTCAGTCCTTTGGGCGTGGAGTGCCAAGCAGAGATTAAGGTGGGAGCAGGGGGCAAGGTCTCTGTCTGGCACAGTGCACCCACCCGGGAAACAATTGCTGGGAGAATCCAAGATGTGGTACAAAGTGTTCCTCAGTGGTCCCTCTCGAAGCCCAATCCTGACGCTAAATGCGTGTCCCACAGCGTCCTCTTTGAAGCACAGCATGGTCGGAATGAACTCTCCTGAGAGTGCTAATATTTTGGTTCATTTAGCCTTTGCGAGTCAATAACATTTGTGAAATCCATTGAACCTTGGAAAGTACAGTGCCTTGAAATTTGGTGCTTTAATTAGCCTTTACAGGCTAATAAAATGTATTCTGATGACACATAGTTTATCTTTTGGGGAGAAAACTGGGTCGGGGTGTGGAGTGGAGTAAGCCGTGATTTGTGTTAGAAGACTAGGCACAAGGTTGTATTATAGACATTAGAAAGAAAACAGACGCATTGCTCAAGGTGCTTTTGTGCTGCGTCTTTTCCTCCATCTGATTCCGGACTGTGCTAGAAGCAGTTATAGGTGCCTTGAATTTAGGCCATGAGATTGCTGAAACCAGAGGCTTGATTTTTCCTAAAATGCAGTGGAGTGGCATTCCTTGCTTTTGGGCTTGCAAGGGGGTTGGGTGTAAACAGCTCGTGTCTCGGCCACCAGGGCTGTGCTGGGGGGCTCCCTGCCTGGGACAGCCCACACTCCCATTTATTCTAGACCCCTTGACTTCGAGGTTGGCATTTGGAACATGTCCCATTGCTGCAAAAGGGCGCGTTAGTGAGACAGACATTTCCCCGGTCTATTGCATGCGTCTTCATCATGAGGATAAAAGCCGTGTGCCGTGTGAGTGCGTGCACGCCTGCCGCTCACATCCACCACCTGCCTGCCTCTGCAGAGCCTGTCCGACATCCTCTCAAGCCACCTGCCCCTCAGGGGAGGTGATTTGCAGGGGAGGGGAGAATCTCCGTGTTTGCTTTCCAGGTTGGGCTCTTGAGCCTTGCCTGCATTGGAAAGTGAAGTGGAGACAGCTGAGAGACATGTAGTGAGATGAATCACTTCCTCTGGAGGTCAGTGCACCTGCGGTGGGAGAAGGCAGGAAGAAGAGAAAGCAGGGCTGGGGCAATGTGTGCCGGGGGCCCAGGCGTGAGGCTGTCAACTAGGAAGGCCAGACAGGTTATTTCTAACTTTGCAGAGCCAAAGGCCCAGTGCTTCAAGATGCAATTGTTTCTGTTTTCCGTCATTAAACAATGCACCACAGAGAATTTCCATTTAAAATAGGATTAGCCAGGACATGACCTATTTTGATCTTGAAAATGCTTCCTAGTTAGTGATGGTCAAGGAAATTCCACAGGTCCCTTTGAGAATGGAGGACTGACGGAAATGGCAAAGGATGTTTTTAAGTAAGTGGTTTAACTCTCTTACTTTTTCCAGGTCTGCTTCGCTAAAGCACCTCACAAACCTGCTTTACTTTTTGAGACAAACTCCAAACCTCTGCTCAGATTGGAATCGTGAAAGCTGACCTGGCACGTCCTTGGGTAGAAGCCTGGTCAGCTCCGACAGTGAGCAGCTGTGTAATCCTGGCCTTGGCCGTGACGTGGAAGAACAAGCAATTTCTCCCATTACGGATGAGACAAGGGGGGTTATATTCTAGCAAGAAGGATTCATAAGACTTTTGGAATTCCAGTGTAACTCATTTTACAAAATAGATGTCCTAAAATCCAATTAGAAACTCAGGGAACTGCAGATTAGCTCATTCAAACTTCTCCATAAAATTTACAACAGGAAGAGGCAATCCTGTATCACACTTTGCTTCACCTCTGATCCTCATTCCAGAGGCAATCAGCTATCTTTAGTCCTTCACTGTTTCTCTGCCATTTACTTTTGTATTTCTAAGTACTTTGCATGTGTATTTTGAATTTTGATTTTTCAGTGTTAGATACAGATATTATCCATTGACTTCCTCCTGTAAAAGATAGCCGTTTCCTCTCTACTCCATCTCTCAATAAATCTTTTTAATGTATCATCCTGTGTTAGTCTGAGCAAGAGCAAGACCCCATCTTTACCAAAAATAGAAAAAATTAGCTGGGCATGGTGGTCTGCACCTGTAGTCCCAGCTACTCGGGAGGCTGGGGCAGGAGGATCACTTGAGCCCAGGAGTTTGAGGTTATTGTGACCTGTGATGATGCCACTGCACTCTACTCAGGGTAAATGAATAAGACTCTGTCTCAAAAAAAAAAAAAAAATTCAAGACCTGTGTTTCTCCTATTGTGAACACATAGAGTCACAACTGACAACTCCTATATGTATATGCACAAGTCTATGCACACACACATATACACACACATCCATGTTGTATGTGTGTGTTCCATCATTCTGGAATCTCCCTCCATCATCATTTTAGCAGTTCCCTTTGCCTGTCTGATATATTGGATCTCCATTTCCTGGTTTCCATGTCTTCTCATTTGTTGTTTATTTTTTTGTTTGAGTGAAGATCATCCTCATGTAGCTCCCTGAGAAAGGTTTCATGGTAAACATACACATGTGACTGCAAATGTATTATTCTGCCATTCACATTTGATCAATAGTTTGACTCAGTAGAATTCCAAGCAGTAAATAATTTTCCCTCAGGATTTTAATGGTATTTCCCTCTTCTCCCCTTATCCCTGCCATTGCTGCCACTGAGAAATGTGATGTGTTTCTGATTCTCAATCCTGTTATTGACTTGCTTTTCCTCTCTGGAGGTGTTTGGGGGCCACGCTTTATTGACAGTGTTCTGAAACATCACCACTTCTTGGAGTGAGTCTTTTTTGTTTCTTTGAACTGAACTTGGTGGTCCTTTTTAATCTGGAATGTAAACCCTCTGGTTCTAGGATATTTTCTTTAAATAATTTTTTTTTGATAAATTCCTCCCTTCCTTTGTTCCTGCTTTCTGTTTCTGGAGCTCTATGAGTTGATTTTCCTGGATCTATATGCTGCTTTTTTTTTTTTTTCCCCTTCCCATTTTTCACGTTTTTGGTTTTACTTTATGAGAGATTTCCTCAGATTTATTTTCCAGATCATCATTGACATTTTCATTTCTGCTCCCATACTTTTAAATTCTCAATAATTTTTCATCTCTCCATGTTCCTTTGAAAAATAACACCATGTTTTTGTTTCATGGTTGCAATGTTTTTTTCTCATCACTCTGAGGATATTAATTATAGCTTTCTTTGGGTGCTTTTTTCCTGTGCCCTGCACACTCTCTTTTCTCTGAGTTACTTTTTCCTGTATGTTATTTTGGTTTCTATCTCCCACATTAGATACTTTTCTCAGATGTTTGAGGATCCTTCGCTTACGGCTCAGTTTTTTGTTTTTTTGGTTTTTTTTAATGAAGCACATGAAAGAGATGGGAAGCTGCGTGCTTCAGTAGGACTTGCCATGGTGGGCTTCACTTGGGGGACTTTGCAAGACCCTTTCAGTGGGGAGCTTCCAGCTGTTTCAGTGTCTGGAGGGCATTTTTTTTTTTTTTAATGGGCTTTTGATTTTCCACAGAGAAGACTTTTCCAGTTTTCTGCCTGGAAGGTTATGAACTTGACTGAACATTCATGGAGGTCAGTGGGAAAGGGGGCTAAGACTCTTACCAGTTACTGTGGAGACTTTGTCAGGGGCCCTCTGTTTGCAATGCTGCACTCTCAGCCTCAGAGGGGGCCTGGGGGCCCTGCGTTCAGAGCCCCTTTAATTCTAACCCCCAATCCTCCAGTCTTCTGCTAGAGTGGAACAGGGTCATTACTTGCCGGTGTGCACTAGGGTGGGATGGAAACCTGTGAGTCGAGTTCTTTTCTAGACTTTCCACCTATTTAGCCCCATCTGGACACTCACGTTCGGAGGCACTTTGCACCTCTAATCCCTGAGTGTTTCGGATATTCTGCAGGATAGGCGGATTTAATTTTGGCTTCTCCCACTTCCAGTTTAGCTTTCAGGTTTTTTTTTTTTTTACTGTCTGTAAGTTTATTACAATTTCTTTATCTTTTTGTTTTCTAAATTTTGTTGCTATCATCTTCTCTCCCTTCTCTTTGTTTGGCTAAGTTTACAAACTCTCTTTAAAATTCATTGACTGAGATTTTAGAGTTTTTTTTTTAAGAAAGCACAATTAAATACATGTGTTTGGTCTGCCGTGTCCAACAGGAGCCCCTCCCCCACCATCCCTTCAGTGCTGAGGAAACAGTCCCAGAGAGAGTAAAGAGTTTGTCTAAGGTCATACATACATTTAGAAGAAGAGTTTTCATTGCAGTCTCTCAACTTAATCCAAGACTATTTTAGTTTACCTTCCATGTTCCTGAGCAGTTTTGCCCAAGCCACATGGTAACAATGTAAGTCTTGTTTGGAAGGCATTAGTGGAGCCATCACCAGCATTGTCACCAATAAAATAGTTCTTGATTGCATCCACGTAACAAGCTTTTATTGAGCAACTACTGTGTTCCAGGCACAAGGAGGCCAATAGACATTATCCTTTCCCCTGTAGCGTTTATCATCCAGTGGGGAAGACAGGTGTGCAGCAAATAATCACACTCAGTGGTATTTCAACAACCAGCTGGGTGACACATTCACATTATTAAACCTCTCCAAGCTCAAATTCATAGTCTGTGAAATGGTGTTAATAAGACATGAGGATTCAATGAGACAATGCATAGAAGGTACTTAACACAATGAGTGACCCCTTGTAAGCTCTTGATTAAGTTTAGCTATTATTATTTTCTCTATTACTAGCTGCGAAAGAAAAATAAATAGCATTATGAGAGATTATGCGGGTGCACGTGGGCACTCTCGTGTGTGTGCATGCGCGGCGAGACCGCCCTAGCCTGGGACTCGCCGGCTGTGTGTCTGACTCTACTGGTTGCTGAAGGCACTCGGTCTCATGCTTTACAGGAACCTTGGCACAACATTTTCCCACAGAGAGCAACCACCCTTTGATTTACTGATTGTGTAAATTGTGATTTATCATGGAACTTGTTTGTTCCTCTATGCATTTGGAAATTGAGCCGGGGGCCTCTGGTGACCCTGAGAAATTATGGAATGTCAAAAGAAGTTTAGACCCATAAAATGAAATTTGATAGGTTGGAGCAATGCGACTATTAGAAAAAGAAAATTGAGGCTTCAGAGGAGGAAAACGGAAGGGGGTTGTATGTAGGTATCGTGTATAGTATTTTACGTGAGTCAAACTTCCAGGTAAAATATTACAAACCATTTAGGGCAGGGGGAGAGAAGGAATATTAGTTCAGTAGAAGAAAAGGAGCTATCTGATTTCTGAGTCCATGCCAATGAACAAAACCGAGGCTCTGGAGAGAGAATAAACGAGCCATGGATGTGAGTAAAGAAACAAAGGTCATGGAACAGCAGTCAGGACCTCGGGGGAGAGGACTCTCTGGGCAGCAGGAGAGTGGGGCTGAGCTCGGGGTGGACGAAGAAGCGAGGGACCGAGGCGAGGAAAAGAATGCACTTCTGGATTCTGTTTTGTCTTCAAGTCATGGAGACATGAAGAATTTTGAATTGGTAGAAATGTTTCTGGTTTATTAGGGAAAGAATTATGAATATGCAAACATCTTTTAAATATAAAATGTAAACAAATAACCCCGGGAGAAAGGTGTCCTCTCTTTGTATTTCCCTAGAAGGAGAAGTTCGTAAGTCCATAAAAAATCAGAAGGAACTTGCTAGAAGAGGATCACCGATCCTCCTTGGTGGGGCTGGTTGATGATTTTATATATATTTTTCCTGTGTCCACTATGGCGGCTCTTCTTAAGCCTCTTTCTAGACCACACTTTTTTTTTGCATAAACTTTGCCAAATATAAGTGGTGAAATTTCAAAAGGAAAGCAAGGGAGTGATTAGTGTTCAATTCAGGATGGTGGTTCCTTCTGGAAGGAAGGGAGGCAGGAGTGTGTGTTGACAGGAGGTGGATAGGTTGAGCTTTACAGAGATGGCAAACCTTTCCTCCTGGAAGACGTCTGTTTCCTACTTATTGTAGAAAATGACTTGAGCTCATTCAAGACTTCATGGATCGACCCCTGGCGTGCTTTCCCAAGAGAGGCATTTTTTGTTTTATCAGTCTTGCCTCCACACAATAATTAACTCTATTGAGTACCAGGTCTGGACTCTGAGACCTCGAACCCTAGATCTTGTTGGTGACACTCTGGTGCCCAGGGCCTGTCTGGGGCAGGGTTGCGAAGGCTCACGTTCCAGTCCCTCCCTCTCCCAGAAGCGAGGCTGACTGTGTGCCAAGACTGTGGACTTTGGAGTCAGACAGTCTGGGGCTCCCATCCCAGCTGGGCCACTTCCCAAGTTGTCATTTTGAGCAATTAGCTCTCAGATCCTGATTTGTACAAAAAGGACAATAATACCAGCCTGGAAGGATGTTGTGAGAACGAGAGGTAGGTGGTGCTCAATTGTCACTGTAAGAATCATAATAATTAGCTCAGATACCTGGCCTCGCTTAAGAAGCATTAACCATCATTAAATTGCCAATTCCTGATAGAACTCAACATGATTTAGCACACAGAGTTGCTCTTGTGAGAAGTAGCTTGATTGTAGATCACCGTCTGCAATTTGGGGTAATCACCCATGCAACTTTTATTTAGGATATTTCCCTTTCCACAGCTATTTAATAAATAGCATCGTATTTCTTGATGAAAAGTCCTTTTACCGCATCTCAGTTTCAGCTGTGAAATTCAGAGTGAATTTTATAATAGGCATAGCCTGTGTTTTAAGTTAGGCTGTCCCAAACACATCCTCCAAACTGGAAAATAAGTCCAGCAACTTTTTGTTTGCTGTAGCAGTAGATACAGATAGAAATCTAATTTTGTTCCTTTGGATGAGACAGATTATAACAATAACCATTTTCATCCATCTGTGTCATTCTTAGGACCTGGAGAGTCCCTTAATGTCAAGGAATCCTATTTTATACTACTTTGTGCTCCCAGTGGTCAGCATGCAGATGTCCTGCCTTGAATTTTTTAGCCATACACTCAGCAAGGCATTGTCAGGGCTATTCGGTGCTGTGCTGCCTTATTTGGTCCTCACAACAACCCGGTGTGTTTGGTGTAAGCCACACTTCCACCTGAAATGGAGAAAATGGAATTTTAGAAAAATTACACTGTGGGTCTAATTTCCCAAAAGTAATAATTGGCTGGGAATGGAAAATACCCTGTCTTCTGATTCCAAGCTGTCCTCTGTCTACAGTCATTTTCTTTTCTTTTTTAAAAACTTTCAGTAACAGAACCTTTTTCTCAAGCGAAGCCTGATACATAAAGCTGTCAGAAGAGAGCTGCCCGGGTTGAACTGGGGGGAGAGGATTCTATTGCCACCTGCTAGTTTCCCTTTTGTCTGACAGGCAGCTGCTAAATTGCCTTGGAAGGACCTAAGAACTGCTGGAGGCTTGGTTTTAAAACCGCTACTCTCTCCTAGCACTCTGGGAGGCTGAGGCAGGAGGATCGCTTGAGGCCAGGAGTTCAAGACCAGCCTGTTCAAGAGCGGGACCCTGTCTCTACCAAAAATAGAAAAACTTAGCTGGGTGTGGTCACGCACACCTGTAGTCCCAGCTACTCTGGAGGCTGGGGCAGGAGGATTGAGTTTGAGGTTGCAGAGAGCTATGATGATGCCACTACACTCTACCTGGGGCAATAGACTCTGTCTCAAAAAAAGAAAAAAAAAAACAAATCAAAAAAACCCCAAATCCCACCACTCTACACCATATTGTTCTTTTTAGCTCAGACCCCCCTACAGCTTGGTTACTGTTGGATGAGCACAATGGCAAGCCAGCAGTTGTTAGAGCACGGTGATTGTAAGGGAGACCTCTCTAAACCCAGTTAATGAGCAACCATTGATCAATATTCATGAGCACTAATATTTTCCAAGTTTTCCGAATCTCAGGCTCATTTAGATTTTCACCTGTGATGCTTTTATGTAAACACAGGGGCTGAAATGGTCAGGGAAGAGTGCGTGGCTGCCAGCAGGTGCACAGCGAGTATTTCCTGATTTCCTCAGCTGGGTTAGTCCTGGGTGAGGAAACATTTGCAAGCCTGCAATGCAGATCGTGCCTCTCCGTCTGGGACACAGCAAAGATGGAGACTATCTGGGTCCTGCCCTTGAAGGCTTTACAATCCAATCTCAGGCAGAACATGTGTGCTGAAGAATCAAACCCTACGACAGAAAGTAATCGAGTGCTGAATCACGTACTGCAGCTACTGGTGCTGCAAGAGTTCAGCAAAGAAAGAGATTAACAGGAGGGAAATGAAATAATGGGGGTTATCCATGAAGCCAAGTGGTCCTTTTCCTGGATCTTGATAAATTGGTAGGAATTAAAGAGTGAGAGAGAAGGACTTTCAAGGCAGGGGCAGCTCTAGAAGTAAAGACACGGAAGCGGGAACCACCATGGCTGTGCAGAGGAGAGAGGGAAGGGATCGGCATGATGGGAGGACATGCTCGGGGTCGGGGAATGAGGATGACACAGGCGGCTCAGCTGGGGCGTTAGTACACAGAAGGTGGCCCTTGATTGCAGGACACAATCACAAGACCACAAAAGAACAAAAGGAATCAGAGCTCTGGTGACTTGGCCCTAGCTTTTGTGAGTATTTATAGTGGAGCGGGTAGAACCAGGGTGTATGGAGCCAGGCACAGGAGCTGTTGCTTTATCTGATGGGCAATAGGAAGTCTTGTAGGTTCTTGAGAGAAGGAGTCATATTTTGGAAAGATTGCTTTCCTAGCATTTGTTTGAAAGATCGAAGGCATACTGCCTCCTCTTTGCACACTTTCCAAACTTGAGTCTTCTGATGCTTGCAAGTTCACTGTGATGACCCAACCTGGGGTTGGTTTGTGAATTTCTTGATAATTACTTCTGGCTAGTGAAGAATAGTTCCAAATAAATTGTAAATGTTAATCAATCCGAATGCTCTTATGAACAATAATTTGGTAAATGGGTTGGGTTACTAACATGCTAACAATAAAGCATGAAGATGCTTTACTTAAACCATTAGATAACATGATTCCCTCTAACAATATTCCTGCATTGGTATTTCTGCAAACACAGAAAGTACATTCAATAGTTCAGACTGTTGTATCAGGCAGGTACCAAATCTGACCTCTGTAAGGATGATATCATTTATGTATTGATTTCTATGACTAAGGAACTGAAGGATTGCCTCCGCCCTCAAATTCATTTTATCACCTGCAGACCGGGACTCCATAATTCAGAGGGAATACAAGGCTGGGTCCCTGAGATCAAAGTATAGAGAGAAATAGGAAACTAGACAGTGATTTTCTGTATCAGAGTTAGCCAGTCGCTGTATTTAAATGATGACAATGATGACAATGACGATATACGTCATTTATCGAATGCTCAGCATTCAATGAACAAAAACACTTTACGTTTTTATGTCATTGAATCTTTGAAGCACATTGTTCATGCATACATTTTTGTTACCTCTATTTTCCAGGTGAAGCAACTAGGCTTGGAAATTAAGCAGCTCGCTAGTACACCACTAGGAAATGGAGGAACTAGGAATATGAATCCATATCTTCCTGACCAGATTCTATTGGTTTAACCACCTCGTTATCCTGCTTCTCCATTGCAATGATGAAGATGGAGATTGTGATTTCTGTGGCAGACATTTTTAGTTGCCTACCTGAGACAGATGCAATGTACCCAGCGAAAAAACTCACCCAGGCTCCTTTGCACCTAGGGATGGCCATGTGATATAATTCTGGCCAATGAGGCACCAGCTGATGGTTCTTGCTGATTTTCCAGTAAAGCAGAGATCCTTTCAGTTCGATCCCTGACTTGAATGTGGATGCAGTGGCTTGAGGTATAATAGCCATTTTGCAGCCATCTGGGAAAAGCCACATGCTAAGATAATGAAGCAAGGATATAGAAGTTAAAGTAACTGGAGTCTTCTACAATTCTCTTCAGCAGCTACATGGATCTTGGCCTGCCTACATCCTAACTTCCTATTATGTGATAAAAACAAGTCTTTTACTATTTAATCCACTTTTTTTTTTTTTTTTGAGACATGGTGTTGCTCTATCACCCAGGCTAGACTACAGCGGCACAATCATAGCTCACTGCAACCTCAACCTCTTGGCCTCAAGCAATACTCCTGCTGCCTTAGCCTCCTGAGATGCTGGAATTAGAGGCACAAGCCACCATGTCCTAGCCTATTTAATAGTGATCCTAATTAATAAAATCATCATATTTTTATGGCACTTAACATACATAAGGGGTTTTTCAATTGTGACACTTACGGGCATTTGGGACTGAATAATTCTTTGCGGTTGGGAGCTGTTCTGTGCATTGGATGTGTTTGGCAGCATCCCTGGCCTCCCTACCCACCAGTTGTGACAACCAAAAATGCATCCAGACGTTGCCAAATGTCCCACAGAGGGCAAAATAGCTCCAGCTAGAACCACTGCCATCCACCATCTCACTTGATCCTTTCAGTGGTTTTGGAGATAGGTAGAAAGGCTTAATTGATTTAAAAGATAAGTACACCGAGATTCTAAGACAGTAAGTGACATGCCAAGAGTTGCAATATTAGTAAGTGGGGGATCTGGGACTGGAACCCAGGACTTTTGGCTCCAGGTTCAGGATATTTTCCATTTCAGTGCTTGAGTTAATTTGTTCTGGTGAAGGCCACTGACCCAATGAGTTGAATGGACCTCTGCTTTAGGCGCCGCCTGATTGTCGTAAGGAAGTATTGCAGCTGGATAAGGTAGGGTATTCGGAGAACATATGATAACAAGTGTAACTTTGTGCCTTTTGCTAACCCAAACAGAAAGATGTTACTCAGCTTTTCAAAGGGCAGTTTCACAGACCCGAGCCTCCTACCTGTGCTGACGTCATCGTCCCGGCTGCTGTTGGATTGCCTTCTCTTATTTTCCAAAGAAATACTGGTGTGAGCGAGCAGAAGCCAAACTTTTCCCTAGATTTTTCTATGCCCTGATGATACCTTGTCCTCAGTCAACCCTTGGGAAGTTACAAAAAAAGTTGAAAAAATTCCATTTTGATTTGGTTTGTTTTGTCCCCTGCTTCATTTACTACGAAAGCCATCTGCAGCACACGCCAGCCACCTGCACGCTCAGGCCTGTCTTTGAGTCAAACGCCTCATCTAGCTTCTCTAGTGTTTCCGGGTTTCTCAACTGGGATTGCCCACTGGGGTGTGATCTAAGTAGCATCTCCACGAATTCCAGTTCTGGGCTTGTAAACAAAAGAACGCGGACTCTCTTAGGCCATTATCAACTGCCGAGAGAACGGTTCTTCGCTGAGAACGTGGAGCAGAAAGTGCCTCTTAAGGGCAGAGGGTATCTGCAAGGGAGCAGTGCTTTATTGACCCTTTTCAGCCTTGACCTTTGGCTCTGCCTCGTTTTTTTTTTTTTTTTTTAAATGGTTTCAGACCGAAAGTCGATTTAGTTTTTAAGTGCATCTCTGTCTGGTGTCTTCAGAGAATCCCTGCGAAGTCTGCTAGACTTGCTAATAGCTATCGAGGCTGAATCATGTTACCTTGCTAACTACCAGCCTCTGTTTAACATTGTCTGGGCTTATTTTGGAAAGTTTGGGTTGTTTATGAACAAATTGTGAAATGTTCGTTTTGAAAAGTTGTTCACCATACCATCTTAGGACACTAAGGTGGAAAGACGAGCACTTTCTAAAGGGAACATTTTAAGAAAGGTAAAAAATTATCCGTGGCTTTGCCTCATTTTCCTTACTTATTTTTAAATAGATTTTTTATTTTCCTATATTGTATGTTGCCTTTTTCTTTTTCAAATAAGGATATACTTCAATGAATGATAAATTTATCAACCTAATTTTGTGAAGCATAAACCTGTTGCATTGATAGGGAATTACAAAATGATTTTTAAAAAACCCAGTATGGATCTAGTGCAACATGTTAGCAGACAGGTAAACAGAGAAGATAAAAAATGCAAAATGCTGCATAGATATGACTATGCTCTGTAATCAGGAGATGATCTATTCCATGGTATCTTGGTGCTTGTATACCAATTAAATCCATTTATTTATTGATTGAAGAAATGTTTATTTCATGCTTACTATATGGTAGACATGTATTAACCATTGATATTTAAGGATAAATTTAAAAATGATTTTTTTCTGTGAAGGAATTCAGTCTGATAGGAGAGTCAGATATAAAAATAACTAATTGTCTAACAATATAACATGTAAGTGTAGAGTACCATAGGCATAGTAATGAAAAAATGACACGGAAGTGACAACTTACATTTGTATGGTGCTTTCTGTCTTTATTATAAAATCTTTGTTGTGGACAATTATGATTTTTGCCCCCACATGATTCTGCTGGAGGGGGTTTCTGTTTCCTTCCAAATGATGGGAAAATGTTGGAGGGGACATTTTCTCCACTCCCCACTGGCTTTCCCGAAGGCAGGATGAGTACCCAATCGATTGTGAGACCTTGATCTCCTTTGGACTGTATGTCAGTGTGCGTGGTTACTGCGTTGAAAAGGGAACAAAGGCCCGTCTCTGATTCTTTTGGGCTCTTACTCTGCTGAGGTTTTAGAGGCAGGCTGATCTAGCCTTCAATATGTACTCGGAATATGTTTGCAGACTTAACTCTACCAAAGGCAGATACCTGGTCTAGATTTGGGGAGGGACGTCCGTAGCAAGAAGGTCCCCTTCTGGTCTTGGGTCCCAGCAACAATCGGCACTGCCTCTTTACTAGGGGACCCTACTTATCAGGTGATGATTAACAAAGCTACCCATTGATCTCCTTTAGCTTTTGATAGTCATCTCTGCCAGTTAGAACCCAGCAGGCAGGAGAGATGAGTTATCAGCGGCCCTTACCTTCAATAATCTCCTTTGATAATCATAACAGCCTTCTGATAAAGTTCTAGTGGGGATTATTTTTCTCATTTTGCAAGTGAAGAAATAGATAGAGATTGAGGGTATGTGGTATAATGGAACTCCAGCATCACAGACGTGGGTTCAAATCCTGGTTCTACCACCTATGAACAAGCTGTCCTGGGGATAAATTTTTCAATTTGCTGAGCCTTAATTTCCCTCTCAGTTGGGTGGGTAAACTGTGTGGTACAGACACAATATGCTCGAGGAGGGGAGGGACCAGGCTGTCTTTTTTACGGTGGTATCTCCAGTGTCTAGATCAGAGCTGTGCCCATTTCAATGCTTAGTAAATATTTGGTGAGGCATCGCAAAAATGAATTCAGAGGAGAGTGCTGTGAACTTGAATCAAGCAAGAAAACTTGTGACAGGTGATACTTGGGAAGGAGTTTGAAAAATGAGTAGACTTTGTAAGGAATGGGGAAGAAGACACTCGGAATGGTTAATAAAACTTTAGAAAATAATTTGTGTAAACTGAGGCACTGGGAGAGAGCTGATCAGTCTTAGGGATTGCTGTGAATTACAACAGGATTTATTCAGCTACAGCATTTGTATGTCTTAGGAAGATGGCGGAGATAACTGGATTGGCCCTGTGATTTTTTTCCATTGGCCATATAACATCAAGTTTTGCATTTGGGATTTTCCAGGTCATTGGTGACAGCAACGTTTTTTGAAAGCGCGCTATTTAAAGTTATTTCTTCCTTCCTAGGGAAGTTGGTGGGTGCATGTGGGAGGAAAAATGGCAAAATAAAGGACAAGCTTTGATGCGTACACAGTCAGTCCCCCCTACAAATGCAATCAAGTCATAACTGAGCAGTCACGACACTCTCCATTAATTTAATGAAATTAATTTTTTTCATACACCACTTTTAATGCTATAAAGTACTTTACAGTGAGAGGCAAAGGAGAAAATGAGATAATGTTTTATAGAAACATGCAGCAGCAAGTTTCCTATCATTAGCAAGACAGAAGAATATATTAAAAATGGCATGGATAAAAGCAATTCTGAAATAGTAATGAGTGAAGAAAGTGCAGAAGCAAGATGTGGCTCTCAAAGCTCTTTATCCTTTACCATAAAAATAGCTCAATTTACTGCTGGGATTTAGAGAGAGCCTAGGGTGAGTGAGCCCAGGAGCTGAGCACTTACCCTGTCTAGAGAATTTAGTCCAAGGAAAATATGTTTATCACTACTAGTTGCTCATTCGTAAGGTAGCCTGGTGGAGTGGAGAGAGTATGATATTTGGAGTCAACCAAATTAGTTTCAATCCATTCGCTGGCTGCCTTCTTTGGCTACTGTGTGACTTAGTTTCTTCATCCATAAGTGGGCATGAAAACCTGTCTCAGCGTTATCATGAGAATTGGGTTTGTAAGTTGCTTTAGCACATTGGTCAGCACATAGTAGGTGCTCAACAAATGCTGCTTTCACCTCCACTTTGTCGGTAATAGAAGGCTGTCAGGTCAGCCTATCTCATAATTCAGATCTTCTTGCTGCAGCAGTGTGTGTGTGTGTGTGTGTGTGTGTGTGTGCGCGTGCGTGCATGCATGTGTGTTTGGGGAGGCCACAGGAGTGGGGAGGGTCCACCAGATGGCACAGGTCATCTCCCTCACACCCACTGTTTCCGCATTCCATGTTGACAGAGCTCCTGTTTTGCCCCATCCTTCCCTGGGTTACTTGGACAAATTTGGATTGATCTAAGCCCATAATGGTCCCATTCTCTTGACAATTATTCATTTAAGGATGGGCATCGTGACTCAGTTCTGGTCACTGTAACAAAAGGGGAATTTGCTGGAAGACTTTTGGGGAAGTTTCTTTGCTCTTCAAAAGAGATCTGTACCAAAGAAGTGGTCACTCTTCTTGTCCTGGGTGTTTTCATATGCACACAGATGCATGAAATGGCAGAATCATCTTGAGACCAGGTCTGAAATTCACTCCAAAAGCAAATGCTATAGAAGGAGATCAGGGATCTTGCTGGTGGTCTCATCTGCTAAAGTAGCCACCTCTGTGGCAGCTTCCCACTTGACCTCTATAACGGGAGCTAGCACATCCCTTTATTGTTTTAGCAATGGTGATTTGAGCTTTCTGTTATCTGTAGTTGAAGGCGTCCTGATTAGTACAAGGGGCAGTCAGCTGGGGATCTAGCATTTGACCCTCAGTTTAATTTCTCTTTAAGCTTAGAAAGGAAGATCCTTATGATTCGTTCACTGGTGCAGCTTTATTCGAAATGGAATAAAAAATAGTTTCCCATGTCAGCCTGTCCTAAGCCAGCCTCCAGGGAAACATTTGGAAACCAGCACATGTCCTGTTCCTACACATAGAGAGATATTTTACTGGGTCTAACAGAATTATGAGCTATTCGATCTGGACGAGAGAAGGGGAAGCTATAACTAATCTGTGGAGTTCATTCTGTGTCAGAAGCGCTCAGGCTGGTCTGGAAACCAGGTTTCTTGAGGCCTTGTCCTGAATTTCTTAAATTGCCTACCCTAACCAAGATTCTCTGATGCCAGCAATGAGTAGATTGGCAGAGATTTGCCTATCGAATTCATTTGTTCATTTAATAGGTATTTAGTGTGCACCTATTGTATACCCAGAACTGTGCTAGGCATTGAGTATGCTGTTCACTTGGTTGGAGCTGCTCCTCTGGGCGTGTCATGAGTGGATCTGAGACAGCTGATGGGGGGGTCCGAGGAGGCAAGAGCCTACTTCGCAGGGAACCCAGAGGAGAGCAGGACTTGGCAGGGACACCAGGCCTCTGGGGCACAGGGCCTGAGAGAAATCCGCCTGTGGGTGAGGGCGATGTCTCAGGACCTCAGGACATGCTGCCTCTGTTGAGAACCAACGCCTTGTGTTTCAGGGCAGAGTGTGTTCCAAGGGCTGAGGGAGCTAAGGCGTCTGGTTCCAGGGGTAGTTTTCTGAGTGGGTCTGCTTCATCCTGACCCTTCCAGAAGCATTTAGATGTGGCCCCGATGTTTATATAGTCCTGTGTCTCAATTAGTGGAAAGTTTCTGGAAAATGGTGACTGCTTTTTTTCTTTCATTGTAAATGTCCTTTGCCGATGCTCTGCAGGTCCAGACATCTTCCAAGGGAAGCCCAGAGGAAGACTCAGAGAAAAGCTGTGGTGTGCTGGTGAGTGTTTAACAACCGGCTCCGGCGGGGGTGGGGTGGATTCCTGAGTTTTTGCACTTTCTTCTTTCTGTGGTGGAAATACTCCCAACATGGCTAATTTCAAGCTACCACTGTGATGTCAACCAATTCCCAGAATGTCTAAAAATTTAACAATAGGCTCTTGGGAGCCAGTCCAAGGTGGCTGCAGCATACCTTGGCTCTGGTACACTCCTGGAAAGAGGCGTACTGGGCCGCTCATGAAGTTGGTGTCTCCCCAGCATTATCCGGAGGGGCGAAGAGTATGAGGGCCACAGGGGATTTCCAGGAGTGGGGCCAATTGTCCCCCAACACTGGAATTAATTTTCTCTACCTCGGAAATATAGGCTGATTTCTGGCCATCTCTCTTCTTCCTACCCTCCCCATTTGCAGTTTTTTCTCTTTTGCCCCTAATTTTTTTTTTTTAATTTGAGAAATAGAACAAAAATCTTGCTTTCTGTTTGGACAAGAGCTATTTTTCAGGTTTGTTATTGATTTTCTGCTATTCCTACACAGCATTAAGTTAGAAAGAAGAGTTTGGCTTTATTTTTTTCTTCAAGAAAAAACAAATACCCTACGGGCTTTTCCTCATACCACAAACTGTTACCTTCCAAAGTGCATTCGAAAGTGAAATGTCACATGTCAGGATCTTGGGGCCGCCTGAAGAGGGTCTCCCGTTTCCAACAGACTCTAATTTTCAAAGCTGCCATTTGCCTTAATGTTATTTCGAATTGTATTTGTTCAGCCTGTAAAGTAGAGCTGAGAATAGTACAGACTCAAGATATGAATCCTATTAATGAACAGCATTTAGAAATGAGAGCGTTGCCTTCTTGGTTATTACATTGACTGTAGATTAGTCATAATGTTCTGAGGACCCTGTCCGATTGGAAGCTTATTTTAAATAGCAAATTTCATGTGACTAAAGAGTGCAATTATTAGTTGCTATCTTCAGTGGATAGTAACAGGGCAGATAAAAAAATGAACATTTTTTAAAAGCAATTAAATAGGTGGGAGGCCAATTTTGGAAATGGAAGGAAGCAAAGAAAAAATAATAAGCCAGAATAAAATGGGATTTGAAAATTAAAAAGCAAGTTAATTTGTCATTGTTGTGCAGAAAAGCCCCCAACAGTGGGGTGATTATCTGGGCTGAACTACTGAGGTCTTAGGGCCATGTCTTGCAGATGGGTGTCTATTACTTTTGCCCTGTCTTTATATGGACAGGAAGCATTAATTAGAAATCAGAAAGCCAAGGGTTAGAGTTGGCTCGTCACTTCATGGAGGTAGAAATTCTCTGCTAATAACCACACTTGTCTAAAAGATGTTAGCAAAGAACATCTTAGGAAAAAAGGCAAAATCGAACTGCTTTTTAGAAAGAATAGGAGAGAGAGGGAGGAAAGGAGGGAGATGAAGAGGGTGAGAAAGGAGATGCAGTTGGGAAGATAGTCATCTTTAGAACAAGGTTCTCCAGTGGATACAGCCAAGAGGCCACACCGCTCTGAAGTCAGACACACCTGCATGCGAATCTTGTCCCTGCCACACTTTAGCTGTGGGACCGTGGGCAAGTTTCTTAACCTCTCTGAGCTCCAATTTCCCCATCTGAACAATGAGACCAGCACACCCAGGGTTGTCAAGAGAATTAAATGAGAAAGGAATAGAACACGCAGTGCACATTCAATAAGGTATCCTTTCCTTTGTGGGAGCTCGGCCAATCACTTGGCGCCAACATGCAGTTAAAGCGATATTGCGTGTGGTGAGCAGTCGCCTGGTATTTCCTGCTGCGGTCTGATGGGATTCTATGTGCCGAGGCTGATGGCATCTGGGCAGATGAGACTCAGAGGTCATCCCAGCCCTCCCAGGGAGACTGAGCTGTGGGGAGACACACAGGTACAAGAAATCATGGCTGGGGCGGCAGCTGGGCTGTGGGGGGTCAGGATAAGGTTCACGGTGAGGCCTGGCTGGTAATAGTCCCCATCGTGAGCTAGTCCCAATCTCTAAAGAGGCGAGAGGGAGAGGAAGGGTCATTTATTTTACTTTCTCGATAGTTATTATTATATCATTTCCTCTGTAATTTCGGTAGTGACTCATTTCATGAAAAAAAAAAATCAGCAAACATAAAGAAGCCCAAAGAAGGAAATATAAAATACTCATAATTCTTCTACCCACATAATGACATTAGTGTGTGATTCACAAACTTTTCATTCTTACTGAATGAGTTTATTCCCTTAGGAACGAGTTCCACTTCTTATAAACCTACATTCGTTTCAATGGGTACATCATACTGTAAGTTAAATTATTTCACATCTCCCACTCCTAGGTACTTGAGTACAGCTCAGTCTCTGAGGCAACTCCATGGCTAATTTTCTGGCTTCCTGTAACGGTAGATGAACCGATGTGTCTTGCTCTGGAGTATGTTTTTCCAGGCCATTTTCTAATTTTCTGTGCATACATTATATACTGCAAGTGCTTATGGTTACTTAAAATTTTTAATATTTCACCTATCTGTTTTGGCTTATTTCTTTGTAATCAACATATATTGCTTTTATAACAAGAGAATATTATATATATAACTTTATAGAATATATATGGAAATATGCTTGCAAATTGTATACCGTCTGTATTAGAAATTTAGTGAGGGCAGTGTATATATAGATATATATATGTACACACATACACATATATATGTAGAGAGATTATACAGCTATATATTTATTTGTATATATGTGTGTTTTAAAATATATAAATATATATGTATATGATTTTTTATGGAAAATATATCACAAACACATTTTCATATCAAATACATTTTATCATTATTTTATTGGTTGCATAGTATTTTCTTATATAGCTACAGTATAACCAACCTTATATTGTTGGGTGTTTGGATATTTTTCCCTTATTTTACTATTAGAAACAGTACTCTGTGGAATATTTTCCTATATATCCTTAATTATTTAACATGTTGTATTTTAAAAGTCAGATAGTAAATTTACATTTATGGTAAAATGTGTTCCAAGTTTCAGTGTTAGGAACAGTGATTAGGGTCCCAGCCTAGCCCACAACAGTTAATTTAACACTCAATGTAACTAAACTAGGATTTTAGTACTATTACATTGTAGTGGGTTCAGTTGTTGCCCCCGCCCCGCCAAATATGTTCAGGTTCGAAAGTCTAGTACCTGTGAATGTGACCCTATTTGGAAAAGAGTCTTTGCAAATGTAATCAAGTTAAGATGAGGTCATGTTGGATTAGGATGGGCTCCAGATTCAATGACTTGTCTTCATAAGAAATTTGGACACAGAGACACAAAGAGAAGAAAGTCATGTAAGACAGGGACAGAGGTTGGCATTACGCTTCTGTAAACCAAGAAATGTCAGGAGCCACCAGGACCTGGAAGAGGCACGGAAAGATTCTCCCCTAGTGCCTTTGGAGGGAGTGTGGCCACGCTGACACCTCAATTGCAGAATTTTGGCTCTATGATGATGAGAGAATAAATTTCTGTTTTTCCAAGCCATGCAATTTGTGGCACTTTGTTATGTCAGCCCCAGGAAACTAATGTATTTACCTGAAACATATCTCAGCATGGAATGAATGTTGTAAATGGCAGTTAGGTTCCGGATAGAGCCCACAAAAATATTTAGTGCCTAATATAGTTGAAGCATAGCGCTATCAAGTTTAATGTCATTTAAAGCAGTCTTTTCATGGAGAGCCCAACCTGTCTATATACACTGACAGGAGGAACTCTGCCTTCCTTGGTCCCACACTGCCGTAAAGACAGTTCCCTATTCTGCCATGAGATGGCGCTTTTGGCAGCAGGTTCCAAGGTGGGAGGCTCATACATTAACTCTGCCGGCATTTAATGACCACCTACTGTGCTGGTATAGCGTGGTGAACTGTACAAGTTCAGTCCTGCATGGGGTGTACAGTTTAGGGGAAGATGGAGGAAGAGGGGTTTTGGGACTGGTGAGGTGGGCCAAGGGGGGTGGTCTGGCCTCAGTGGGACCATGCTAGGGTTGGGGTAGTTTGCTGGCGTCAGCCTTCATGGGCAATGCCAGCCGTGGGGAGGCTCTCTTAAAAGCAAGTGGGGATGCTGAGAGGGGTAGACAGAGGAGAGTAGGGATGTCTGGGTCTGTTAGACAAAGAAAATCTAGAAAGTTGAGTTGCTGTGGTTTGAGGGCTTGCCTTCCTCAAACACATGAGAGAGAAATTCTCCTGAGAGATCTCTTGCAGATTCACCTGCATGTAGCCACTTCTGTATCATTTTTAGTACTTGCTCTGACTTATTTCTTATTCGTACCAGGCCAAACCGATCTGTGACTTAAATGTGATTACCATCCACTTGTAGGATTGGTAGGATTGTGTCCTTGAATCCGTTTAATTGACCTAATCCATTCAAGCTTAGTAACTGAATGGCAGCAAAAATGAGTCCCAAACTAATGGCAGGGGCTTGCTTTCTGGTAGGAAGATTGATTTGAGATGGTAAAGTGATGTTTTAGAGTCTTCAGTTAGTTTCCCTTATATCCCACGTGTTAATTATCTGAGGAAACAATTTTATACCTAACTGAAAAGGATGAAACAGGATGTTGATTCTCATGGCAAGTTATTTAGAACGAGCAGATTTGGGAACGTAATCCAGCAGCAGGGACTTTAACGCTCCTATTTAGCAGCGAGGCAGGTGTGTATCTGCCTGGTATCTTGGAGGGGAGGATATCGATGTTCCAAGGCCAAGGTAAGGACGTGTGATACAGACAATTGCAAGGCAATGCTGAGAATGGGCTTAAACCTTTCCTAGGAATTGTTCACAGCTGCTGCATTATACGGTTTACCTAAAATATTAGGTTTCTCAAACTTGATGACTTCTAATGCTGACTGAATTACTTTTATTGTAAAATTACTTCAATGTGTGCAAACATAAAATTTTGTATAAACCCTTTAATAGCTCCTAGACAACTATAAAACCCCATAGCATTTACCCGTTAAAATATTACTCTTCATTTGAATGTTTTTTAGTTTGTAGCTTTGCTTGTATTTAATATGTTTGACAATGTTTAGCAGAAGCTAAATCTTCACTCTTAATGTGAATTCGGTTCTATCGGGTTTTCCATGCCATTGCCGGTGTCCCTATGTTCTCTTCACGTCCTATCACAAGCATTTTATTTACTTATTGGTCTTTTTTCTACTTCAATTTTTAAGTTAACATTAGAATAATATTTTTCAGTGGCTACATGCATTCTATTACAGTCATTCCTACATCGCTTAGTGATGGGGATACGTTCTGAGAAATGCATTACTAGGTGATTTCGTCATTGCGACAAACATCGTAGAGTGAACTTACACAAACCTAGGCGGCGTAGCCTACTACACACCTAAGCTATATGGTATAGCATATTGATCCTAGGCTACAAATCTGGACAGCATGTTATTGTCCTGAATATTGTAGACATTTGTAGCACAATGGTTATGTGTATCTAAACATAACTAGACATAGAAAAGGTATAGTAAAAAATACAGCATAAAAAATAAAAAATGCTACACCTATATATGGTGCTCACCATAAACGGGGCTTGCAGGGCTGGAAGTTGCTTTGCGTGAGTCAGTGAGTGAGTGGTGAGTAAATGCGAAGGCCTAGGACATTACTGTACACTGCTGTAGACTTTATAAGCAATGCACGCTTAGGCTACACTAAATGTATTAAAAATTAAAGTAATCATGCTATGAGGTCATGACATCTGTGATGTCTCTAGGTGATAGTTTTTCAGCTCTGGTATAATCCTATGGGACCCCCGTCGTATATGCAATCTGTCGTTGACCAAAGCATTGTTATACGGCACATGGTTGTATTTATATTTTGTATTGCATGCATGTTACTGAGAAAGAATTTTCAAACTCAAAATCAAAACCTGCAAAGGCCATGAAGATATATGTAAAATGTCTCACCAAAAGTTTGGGATATTTCAAGTTCTTTCAGAAAGGTTTTATTGTAGCGGTGGTGCTTGAAATCAAGACTTTTCGAGGTGTTTAGCCTTCATAGATGCTAGTGATGTTACCTAGATGTAGCTTGGCTTAGAGAACTGCACCTTCCCTAGCACGGCATGGTGGTACAGGCAGGGCACAAGGAAGGAGGGAGTGCAACTGAGCTAGAAAGGAAGGATACCATTGCATGCAGTCTGTGTGCCCCCGCCCTCTAAGGTATGACTCATGCCGTAACTATGACTTTGACCCTGCTGTTGCAACTCGCTGTCCAGCGTGATGTAACAGTAACGGACAGAAAGGTTTCTTTTAATTGGTCAAGGTAAATATGAGATGGCCTAAATCCTCGCTTTACGGCTCATAGCTGAGTGACATTGGGCACGGTTTTGGAAACACAGGCTAGGCTGCTAGGACTAGAGTTCCCAAACTCAAACACGGTGGATGTTATAATTATCCTTTGAATAACAGTCTAGCTGAGCAGCCCAGGGTAGGTATGGGGGCTTGACAGCCTGGGAGAATAGGATCCTTCCATCTCTTTCCTCTGTCGACCCTGACTTCATCTGCATGGTCAGAGACAACAGCCACTGGGTTCATATTTCAGCCACAGGCAGAGGGACAGAGGAGGAAAAGGGTACACTTCCTTTATTTTATGACCTGGAAGTCACATATTAGTCCTGTCATCATCTAGAGTCTACTCACATGGTCATGAGTGTCGCAAGGGAGGCCAAGAGAACCAATGTCCCTACAGAAGGACAGAAACGTGTGTGTGTTGCGGGGGGGTGGGGGAGGCTGGGAGGGCAACTGGCAGTTTCTGCCCCAGCTCCCTAAATCTCAGTGCCTCCAGCTTTCCAGTAAGGACAATGCTGGTCTACTTCACAGGGTGGCGGCTGTGAGTATTACACTGGAGAGTTCTTGGCATAGCACCTGCAGCTTAGCAAGTGCTAAGGAAGATGAGCTTTTGGCCATGGGCACGGGCAACTTTACCCATCGGTGAAGCGTCACCCATGGCTGCAGCTTCCCATCACGTCAGATGATGTACAGTGCTCTGGACATTCAAACTGTGAGTGCCATAACCACAACGATCGTCAGGAATGACATTCTCAGGCCATGGTGCACAAAATGCTTTCTGGTTGACCCCAAGTCTGTGCAGGCAGCCTGGCTTCTAGAGCTAGACCACCTGGGTTAGCACAATGCCCCTGCCCTTTAAAGCTGCACCACTGAGGCAAGTTGCTTCACCTCTCTGTAATTCCTCAGTTCTCTCATTCCTAAGATGAAGAAAACAACACCATCTGCCTGATAGGATAATTAAATGGACTATTATTATTTGAGAAGTGCTTATAACAGCACGGAGTACATAGAAATTACTATATACGGTAGTGTATATTCAATGAATAAAATTATTACAGGTGTGCTGTTTAGTCCTGACATTACATACCTTCTCCTCTATCAGGTCCTTCAGAAAACGGGGTTAATGCCTCCCTCGCTCCTAGGATGGAAGCACCATTAAGGGAGGGAATTTATCTTTCTGTTTGATGGATGCCCGTGGCCTGGAATGATACCTGGCCCTTCTTAGACACTTGATGAATAATTGGATTCGGAAGGTTTGATGTTCCTAAGGGAAATAACATGTGTCAGAATTGACCCAACATCCTACTTTCTGTTTGTGTCACCTGCTACGAAGAAGATAGTATACCAACACAGGGAACCAGCCACGACCTTCGGGGAAAGTCCAGGATATCAAACTTCTGGCATGGAACGATGCAAAGAAGAAATAACTGATGCTGGGGTTGCAAAGCCTGGGTTGAAGACCTGGTTCTACCTGTAGCTTCCTGTAGGGCTTTGGGAGCATGGGAGATATAAACGACTTAGTTTTCTCATCTGTAAAATGGGAATAATATTTACCTTCTTGGGCACTTTCAGAAATGAGTATGTTGATTCATTAAAAGTACAGGGTGTGTCTTACGTGTCTGACACAGTGAATACAAGATGTCCATCTTTGTGAAGGGGCCTTGCTATATGTGAAGGAGGTCCCCATGAGAGGAAATACGATCCGTGACATGAAGGAACTTGGCCCGTATCGGCTGCCCTTGAAAGCAGAGAAAGGCCGTGAGTTGGACATTTGACACCAGGACATCGAATAATCTGTAACTTGCATGTGAAGAGAGGAAAGCTGCCTTTTGTGATGTGAAATCTTTTTAATCTTTAGGTGCAACATTTGCTTCCAACTGAAATGTTTTTTTCCAATGCAGGAAGATTCTGTGTCCTATTCTGAGAAGGCAGGCGGACCATTTTGAAGCGACTGATTTGATTTGCCGCGTACATCAGAGCGTGAGGTGGTTGTGTGCTGCGTGTATGGCAGGCAGATTTGATTTCAAACTCCGGAGGCAAATAAAGGAACGCTAAGAAACGAATATTAAAAACCGGAGCAAATGTGGAAATGAAAAAAAGGGGGATGGGAAGGGATAAAAGACGGGTCGGAGAGCACAAACAAGCGTCCTTGCTTTCTTCTCCTAATGAGCTTGGACTTTTGCTGAACGTTGTTTGGTGAGATTTGCCTCACCTTGGGGATGCAAAGCCAGAAGCTCTCCTTGATCATGCACAGAATAAAGAAATCTCATTCATTACAAATGGGAGGAGGAACAACAGAGACTTTGATGTCTTTAAAATCAGTTCAGCAAAGATTGTTGCAGACGGGGGTTAGGAGCGATGAGAAGCAAGGACACGGCAGAACTCTGATTCTGCAGGCAGGGAGCCTTAGGCACGGAGAGCTGTTTTGCAAGGCATAATTTGCATCCCATGATCTGACCAAATGCACCTGGGCCGGGTTCACTTCCAGGGGGTGTCCCTGTTGCCGTTGCTCCTGCACAAGGCTCTTTGGGCTTGTTCATCTACAGTGCTTCTCTGTTTGCCAGGGGGCTATAAACCATTCCCCCATTTAATCCATGCTAAGCAGGGGTGACTCTTTCATGCAAGTGACCTTTGACCTTACTATGCAAATATTAAAATAATGGCCCTCTGGAACTCTTATGGTGGAAATTCTTACATCAGCTCCAGCTTGGTTGGAGAGGTATTTTGGTGTCTGGGCAGGCTCAGGGTGGGCAGGGGGCAATACTTTGGTGAAAGCACGGCTGTGTGCCATCTCTCAAGCTACGCTGTGCAGACGGCTGATGACTTCATCCAACAGCAGGACATGCATCATGGCAAAGAAACCATCAACAATCATGATGAAAAACGAAGACACAGCACAAAAAGCATGATCTGAGAAGAAAACGAAAGCTCTCTATATCCGGGAGACAGGGGATTGGGCACTTAGCATCCGTTGGAAGGGTGGAATCAATTCAGACAGTTTTGTTGAGATGATATGTCTTTCTAGGATTACGTCAAGAGTAGACATTCCTTCATTCACTTCAAAGGCATTTACCGAGTACCTTCTAGTGCCAAGAACTACGTTGGGACCTAGGAATTCAAAGATATATCTTGGAAATAGTCCCTGCTATGAAAAACACTAGCTAGAGGAGAGACAGACATGCAAATACACATTTGCCATAAAATAATTGGTCTAATGGGGCTTGTATAACAGAGAAGAAGTCTTCTTGGGAAAATGAGAGAGTTTGAAAAAAAGCCTCCTAGATGAGCTGTCTTCTGCTCTCTCTCTGGAATGAGCATAATTGTGTCTTCCTAAAACATTGATAGGGACACATACACACACACATAAATATTTAATTCTACCTGTAAATGCCAGAAGACTGCAGGTGGCAGCAGTGTTGGTTCTAGAATCTTCTTAACCCTGGTTGCAAAGAACTAGCCACTTAAGAAATGCTTCTAATGATGAGAATGAGTGACCTAGATGGGAAGGATTTATTCATTCTGAGAAAAGCAATGAAGACACACTCCTTTCCTGAGGAAAGTTTGGAAGACGGAAGAGATGAGATGAAAAGAATTCAAGGCAGTGGAAACAGATAAAATATTTAATAAGCTTATAAAGAAAAGGAGTGGAAAGAGCCATTGTTAGAGAAGTCTGTGGAGATTTTAAATGACAGTTTTATTGCTTTGGTCTCTTCCAACCTCTGCTTCTGATGTCAGCGGCAAGCTCTGTGTTTTTTCCGGTACAGTCCATGAGGTCCAACTTTTTGTTTGCAGTCACCTGAGTCCTGGTCTCACCCTTTGTAACTGAATGAGATGCACACAGAGGACAAATTGAGTGAGAGGAAGATACTTTTGCAATTGCGTGGGAAGAGGGTGCGACAGCCTGATGCTACCTGGAAGAGATGGCCGTTTGGGGTAGACGCAGGTGTCAGGGTGGGACGCAGCAGGTTACAGGAATGCAGAGCCCCAGGCTCCTCACCCCACCTCCCTTTTCCAGAGAAGAAATATGCCCGACAGGTAAAACCAGAGATATGGAAGATAAAACCAGGGATATGGGAGATAAAACAGGCTCAGAGCATCTCTGTCCGTCACGGTCGTCTATCAACCCTGCTATCAGAGTACATTTGGGGAGATGTCTCCTTATAGGGCTGTTGTGAGCATAGCTAATATATGAAATGCACTTCAGACAATACCTGCCAGGCCTGTAGAAAGTGCTACGTAAGTGTTGGCTGTTTTTTCAGAGGTTGAGAAATTTCATATATATAAGAAGATAAAACCTTAAGCACTCCAAATGTGTACATATTTTAAATAGAAAACTGAGTCCTAAAAAGAAGATGTGTGTGTGTATGTGTGTGTGCGCACACTTGCATGCAAATATGCTGAAAATATTTGATAAAAGAGGAATTTAATGCCGTCTTTATGTGAGAGCTTTCTGGACAGATGAATAAATAGCCATAATCATAAGAGAAGTACATCCTCCCACCTGGGGGCAAATAAGTCTTCATTTTCAGTCCTGTAAACATTGAGGTCAGGGTCCTTGGGTGTTAAAGCTGGGATGACCCTCAGGTGTCTTCTACCAACCTCTGGCTTTTATAGATGAGAAAACACACCCAGAAAGCAAGGCTTGCCCAAGACTGCCTGGTCAGAAGGAGGCAGAGGCAGATTATAGATTCTAGTAGCGTGGGAAGAATTGGGAAGAGGAGGACAGTGGGTTCCCTTCCAGCCCCTCTGACTCGATAGCCAATGGATATGGGCCCTTGAGGGCCAGGACAAGGGCTGGCCAAGCACATATCAGCTCAGAATATAGGGGATGAAGATGACCTTGAGCTTGAGAAGCAGACGTGGAGATGTTCCCCTGGCTTCCTCTGCCTCTCTTGTCTTGCCCTTGCTCTGAATGTCATCACTGCTGACCAGGGAACCAGTGCTCAGGCTGGTGCCAGGGGTCAGAGTGATGCACCTCCAGGAGCCCTGGCTGCCCTGGGACTCAGTCGGGGAGAGCTGGCTGGTGGTGTGTGTGTGTGTGTGTGTGTATGAGAGAGAGAGAGAGAGAGAGAGAGAGAGAGCACACACACAAGTGTAGTAGCACCCCTGAGAAATCTCAAATGGGTTTAGAATGGGCTTGGAAGGAAATTTTTGGAACCATGTGAACTGTTCGCATTGCTCCACTTCTTATTAGCACTTTCTACTTTTCTACTGCCTGATCTAACCTCTGTGTCAAGCTAAAAAAAAAAAAAGTCCAATAAAACTATATTCTTAAAACAAATTTTATACAGGGTGTCCAAAAGACTTAACGTTTGCTTTAAATTGTATGAACTTTTGAGACGCTCTGCAAGTAGAAGGATTAAAACCTTGCAATCCACATACTTGAGGTGGTGAGTGGGCAGCCAGGGTAAGTCAGAACGGCCTGGGGGTCTGCTCCCCAGGGAGGGCCCGCCATGATCTCAGGGCCAAGGCTGTGGAGGAGGGAGGTGTTTGTGTGCAGCAGCCTGTACACAGGGAACATTTGGCAGACAACTATGCAATAAAGTTATCAGATTCAGTGATGCTTGGCTCAAGTGGGCATTTTTGTGGGTATTGATGGAGAGTGGAAGGGAGAGGCTAGATGCTTGCAGAGGAACAGGGATGGAGGCACCATGAGGAAAACAGGTTGGGAATTTCCAGAGAGTGGCTGGTGTTGCTGTTTGAACTCTCATGCTTTGGGAAGTGGAGTTCAAGCCAAGTTCAACCTGACTGAGGGTCAAAGAGCTGCAGTTGATATCTGGGTTACATAAATAATTTAGATATTAGCTGTCTAGGAATCTACATCTTGAGGGCTTATGGGGTCATCCTCTATTTAAATATTTAAAAACAAATAACAAAAGGCTTGCACTCCTGGTATCACATTCAGTGGGAGTCCAGTTCCTGTCGTAATATTTTCATGAACGCCTGGAGGCTGACATTTTCCTTCTCACCTCTCTCTGCGTTGGCTGTCGTCGCTGAACAATTCTTGATCCTGACCTTGGTTCACCTTCCCGGGCTGTTCTTTCCATTTTATCCCATGTTCACCCAAATGTGCCACAAACTCTTTAAGAATCTCCCTAAAGCATCTCCAACTGCAGAGCTGACGTAGCAGACGTTTGCCGAGGACAGTGACAGTCGTGCCGGACAGCTGGAATCCATCGAGTAGCCTTTGCTGGCCCGTGTGCAGCTCCCTTGGCATTTCCTGCTGTCGAGAGCGTCTTGCTGGCTGTCTTCTCTCCCCTGGCTCTGGCCTCTGTCCATGTTGCCGTGCCCTCCTCTGCTCGTGGGGCCAGGTCGTGTCTGCCAAGTTCTACCTGTTCCCGGACATGCCGCCTACCGTAGGCTTCATTCTGGAATGTGAAATAAAATTTATCTTACTCTGCTGATCTGCTTATTTTTGTGTCCCCTTCGTCTTCCATATCATGCCTAGAACCTGTCTTTTCATAACCAGAATAGTCATTCAAGATGTTTTTCTAAGTAACAGTGTTTTCCCTAAGAGGAACTTTGCTGTTAGCTTTTAAATTAGCATGTAGCCACCTCTACTTCATTGAAACATTCTGATTTCTTAATTTGAGGAGGAGGAGGGGAAGGAATGAATATTTCATGGGAACTTATTCAAATCAGACCCTGGGCTAGTATTTTTTATGCATCATTTTATTTCATCCTTGGCAAAGTCCTGTAGGGGGTGGGGCCACCACCCTGGTTTATAGAGGACAGTGAGAGTCAGGATCCTCGAGTCACATAGCTGGTGGGTGGCAGGACTCAAGTTCAAGCTAGCGTCTTTGGACCCCAGAGCCTGTGCTCTTTCCATCCTTAATCTTGCCATGGGGGAGAAGGGACAATTACAGAGACACCTGTGGGCACTGTCCTACTTCCCTTCCTTGATGGCCTACTCTTCTCCTTTAAGCCGCCCTCTCCCACTAGCTCTGGGGCGGGCCTGGCCCTCCCTCTTCCCTTCCTCTGCTGCTTCCCTCCCAGGGTAACTGGCCCAGCCCAACCGCAGCTGCAGCTTGGCTCCTGGTCTTGCTCTTTCCTGCTGTCGTTCAAGCCCTAAGTCCCGCCTGGAGCACTCCTGGAGGAGAATCCATGGGCCTCCTCACCCTGGTGTCTCCTGCCCAGCCCATCCTGCACTCCTGGCTGGTGGACTTGCTCCCGTGCCCTGGGATGGGCACATGGTTAAGAACTTCGTCTTTGACCTAGAGAGATGCGGCTTCAAACTGCAGCCTGGTCTCTTGTCAGTTGTGTGACCTCAGGCAAGTCACTTAGACAATTTGCTTCAGGGCTTTCTTCTTTGAAATGGGGACACTGAGAGTATCCACGTCAGAGGGCCACGGTGAGGGCTCAGCGACATGATACAGGTGAAGGTGCAGGGCTGGGACATAGAGAGGGCTCAAGAGGGAGCGATGGGGGTGGCTGCGACTCTGCTCTCCTCGAGTCCTTGGTGCCACCCTGTGCCTGATACTCAGGTCCCCTGCTGTGTAGAAATCGGCCCAAGCGCACCTTTCTAGTCCGTCTGTCGTGTTGCGATGATGCCAGGCCACACCGTTCCCGGGATGCAGCCCTGCGTGTTAGCCTGGAACAGCCACTTCTACTAAGAGAAAGCCTGAGCATGTTCCAGGCCTGGCTTAGCCATTTCCTCTGGAAACTCTTGTCCGACTCTCCGCTGCTCCCTACCACATCAGTGGGCTTCCCTACCCTCTGCCTTCCAGAGGGTTCTGCTAGCGGGGAGCCCAGCAGAATACAGGGGCAGGGGGAAGATGAGACCAGGTTGACTGCTCTCCATCTGAAGCTCACCGCTCCTGTCAGGTGGCCCTCTCCATGAAACGAATGGAACTCTGCTGTCCCTGGTTTCTGGTGATCACCCTTCTGCATCCCTTCTCAGGCCAGGGGTGGTAATGGGTCATGACTGTGACTGCACTGTTCCTTCTGCTCTTCCCACACTTTTGTAAATAGTCCCTTCACTGATATTCCCCCAACTTACCCTCTTTGAGTACACCATCTCTATTCCAGGGAATGAGAGAGAGAGAGAGAGAAAGAGAGAGAGAGAGAGAGAGAGAGAGAGAGAGAGAGCGCTATCCTAACTAATATGGGAAATGCAAATGTTATTCTGCAGATGAAAGGGATGTACTGGTGGTGCATTTTAGAAAGATGATTCTGTTTGAGTGCAGCAGTGCTACTCGGAGTGGGCTGGCAGCATTGGCATTACTGAAGCAGACTGTCTGGGGCTGAGGCCCAGGGTGGAGCCATCTGTGCCTTAAGCTCTCCGAGTGAGTTGTGCGCACTGAACCCAGAGAGAAGGAAGCTGGAGACAGAAAGGCCGGATGAGAGGCTGCTCTGCTTAGAAAAGAAAAGAAACAAGAAAGAGGAAAGAAGAAGAGGAGAGATAGTGGTGAGTCTGGGATAGATAGTTAGGATTTAGAATGGATTGGGTGTAGAACCGAAGAGGTGTGGGGAAGCTTAAAGGAAAGGTCGAGCCCGGGTATCAGGCTTAAATAGTTTTATTACCCAGGAATGGGGGTGGATTTGAGAGGGAAGTTGTTATGGACAGCAAGGAGCACAGTGAGGGTGAAGTGCTTGTGGGGACCACCCCAAGGAGAGGCCTGGGAAGCTTTTGAATATAGGGGTCTTGAAATCAGAAGAAGGGTCTTGGCCGCATTTAGCTCGCAGCATTCGACAAGCACTCACTGTGATGGCTTTGTAAAATGGCGGCTGGGGTAGGCTCACCTAAATTTCCCAGAATTCCCTTTTTGTGTGTTTCCTGTTAGGGAAGGTCACAAGGGAGAGCCTTGGGGCATTGGGAGGGTGGAAGGGTGACCATGGCCATTTCACAACCCCCAGGCATTGGTGCTGACCTGCTGACCCGCCTCGTGGGCATGTAGCATCAGCCACCCTGTAACCGCTCTTCTTCCCCTCCACTCCTCCCTCAGCCTCTCTGACTCCTAGCTCAGGTGTGTGTGTTTAGCTCCACGGCAACGGACTTTGGCTTCTGTGAGGGACTCCCACCATCAAAGTGAGAAGCAACAAGAACAGACAGAGGTTTTAGTTGATGCTCCTGGGATGAGTTGCATCCTCCTGCTGTGGTTCCGAGTCTGCTCTTGGTCTCTTGCACCCTGCAGTGGCCTTCCCTTACCAGCTGCCTGCCCCAGAGACGTCAGGCTCCAGCATCAGACACAGAGAGAACAGTGTTACAGAGATGTGTATGTACGTGGCCCAGTGGTTCTGTTTGAGCCATAGAATCTGGTTGAACTCTGATGTAATCTCCAAAAGAAAGAGTGAAAGGGAAAGAGTAACAGGGAGAGCCCGGGTGGAATCTGCTATTCTATACAATGAACATCTGCCCATTGGGAGGCAGGGGGCTGTGGCTCCTGGTCAGTCTCAGTTCTTATGTGCTTCCCATGGAAGGAGAATTTTGCCTCACTGAGAGTAGAAGTTCAAGGATAATTTTGGTAATATTCATAGTTTTTGCCTTGATCTCTGACATTGGGACCTAACTTCTGCAGAAAATGTGAGTCTACTGTACGGAGTTGGGAGTTACTGTTTGTTGTAAAGGTGGAGAGAGCAGGTACCTGCAGGGAGAACCTGAAAAATGAGAAGAACAGACAGCCTTGGGAGGCAACTTAGGTGTATTCCAATTAAATGTGGCTACCAAAGCATTCGGTCATGTAGCCTTTACAAAAGATCCCCTTTTATCTTTCTATTTATGGGAAAGGCATAACATACTGTATTTAGCAGTCATTTAATAAAGAGTCATTATTGAAAAGTATAAAATAGGAATAGGGATTGCCTAGGAGATTTGGGGCTGTGTACTTTCTAAGGGTCACTTATGAGTGTGTTGCTAGACAATAAAGAGCATTTTTTTCACTCTTGGTTGAGAGCACTTCACTGTGTTCTTGCTTTCACTGGAGATACACATTGCTTTAGGGGGAAAATAACAATTTCAAACCCTGACAATATTTACTCATTTCCTGTTTGCCCTAGGATATCTGAGCTTACCATTAAAGTGATTCAACTACTTAAAGGAGGAGGGAGAATCTGGCTCTGCAGTTTTGCTTTATTCTTGAATTCAATGAAAATGGAGATTTTCCTCTAGTGCTTTATGTAGCAATAGGATGGGGGGGGCGCTTAGAACTCCTGGTGGAAAAGAGGAGGCCCGTGGACCACTGCCAGCCTCCGTGACCATCCGCTTAGATAAAGTTTTGTTTTGAAATATAAACAGGCTTGTTTTGGTTTCAAGAATGAGGGAACTATTTGTTTTCTCTCATCTCCAGCCAGCTTCTGTAGAGCAAGTCGTTGACCTTACGTTTCTGATCAGCCTAGATATTGGCTTCCCTTTGAAAGTAAGAACTTGGCCATGTTGGTAGAGGGCTATGATTTCCTGACTTTGGCTTTTCCTGCTGTGTCTGTCTTCTCTTCAAAGTGCCTTGGAGGGTGGGTGGTCATGGTTCCTGGGCAGGATGGGAGTAGTGTAGTCTCGGTCAGGTCTCAGAGTCCAGGGACAACTGTTACATCCTCTGTCAAAAGAACTTTCCTCCTAAATCTCAGCTTTACCCACCTCTGCTACTTCTTTTTGTAGCAACTTAGAACTCTACTGGCTAAGAACTGGCTCTTTCCACAGCGATTCCATTCGTAGTCAGGCCTAGCTTCACTTTCTGATGATCCCAGTAGCTTTTCCTTGCACTGACTTCTCACTCCGATCCATTGGTTGGAAACCAGCTCTCTTGTCCCAGGCATGGAATGTGCCAGAGAACACAGCTTTAAGGCTTCAGATGTTCCCGTCTTAGCAATGGTGATGAGTGCCTACATTAGCCAGACTCTTAATACTGACAGGCTCCCTGCAAAGCATTTCATAGTTTATTTCTTAAAACCGTGCTATAGAATAGATAATTATGATCCCAGTTTTTGTGTGTGTGTGTGAGAAAACTGAGCATAAGCAACATTTCCAAGGCTACAGACCCTGTAAGTACTAGCGCTAGAATTCAAGTTCTGCCAGACACCAGTTCTGTGTGTTCAGTCTCCTCACTCGCCTCCTGCTTTGTTCAAGACCTCACTTCCCCACTGCCTGACTGTTAGCGGTGTGTTTGTTAAAAACAAAGCCCTAGATCTTATTTCAGTTCATCTAACATGACTTCCCTTGAGCATTTCGTTTCGAGGCTAAAAAATTTGAACATGAGCATCTCAATTAAAGTGCTCTTGAAAAGATTTATTGGCAGATTGCTTTCATCTTGACCATAACTAATCATAGGAAAGGGAAAACAAGACAAGAAGTGGCCAGAAGTACTCTTTGAAACACTGCATTTGGTGAAACTGGCACAGAGTAGCTTTTAAGAATACATTCAGTTCTCGCAAGCCAGCCTGGAGTCTAAGTGAAATAGAATTTGCAATATAATAAAGGAGATGTCTTTAAAAAATTCATGCCATGCAAGGGGATGGAGGAAACTGTCTGATGAAAATCTCACATTTCTGTAGTCAAGTCTCTAGAAATACATGGAGTTGTCTGATGAGAAACCTACAGTGGTGGTATCACATTCAAGGACATACAATGGTGATATCACATTCAAGGACATCCCTCCTTCCTCTTCCCTCCTCTCCCTCTACTCCCCCTTCCCTCCCATCCTCCCTTCCCTCTTTCCCTGACTCAAATATTTATTGAGCTCATACTACATGCTAATCACTAGATGCTGAGAATTCAGCAGTGAACACAATAGAATCCCTGCCACGTGAGGCTTATATGCAACTGGGAGAGGCGATTAACAAATAAATCAATACATATATAATAGGTTAAGTAGTGATGAACACTGCAGTGAAAAAATAAGGCCAGGTAAGTAGCTAGAGAGTGATGGCACACTCCCTTTGAGATAGGGTGGGCCAGGAAGATCTTTGTGATGACAACGTATTTGAGCAGACACCTGAAAGAATTATGAGATCAAGCCACATGAATTTGTGAAGCAAGGGTACTGCACAAAAGGGAAATAGTGAGTGCAAAGGCCCTGAGGCAGGGGTATGCTTATCATTTGCAAGGAACTGCAGAGAGACCAGTACAGGCAGAGTGTGTGAGCAGTGAGGAGAGCCGAGGAAAGAAGTTTGCAGAGCTGGTCAGGGGTGAAATCAAACAGGGCCTTACAGGCCGGGGTAGGAGTTTTCACTTTATTCTAAGCATCATGAGAAGCCACTGGAGGGTTTGAAAGAATGGTGTGACATCATCTGACTTGCTTTTTCACAGGGTCACTCTGGGGAGGTAGGCCAAAGGGGACAAAAGGGGGCAAAAGTGGAAGCAAGGAGACCAGAAGGAGGGTACTACAGTCATCGAGGCAAAAATGAGGGTGACCAGGACCTCACCTACCACAGAGGTGCACATGCTTTTTCTTCCTACCAAGAATCTCTTTGCCCTCCTCTTGAACCTGGCATGGCTTTGTGACTTGCTTCGGTTAATAGAATGTGGCAGAAACAGTGCTCTGCCATTTCCAGACCTGTCCTTTAAGAAGCCTGGCAGCTTCCACGTTTTCTCTGGGGAAGCCAGGCACCGTGTAAACATCCCCAGGCTGGACTACTGAATGATGAGATGCCTGTAGAGGAAGAGAAAGACCACATGGAAGAGCACTGGTTGGAGTAGAGAAGCTTTCTTAGGCTTCTGTCCCTGACTAGCTGCTGGTTGAATGCAACCGAGCAAGTGACTTCAGCTGATGCCACTGAAGGAGAAGAGGAAGGGGGCCCCTCTGAGCCTTCTGAGCCCCACCTGAGTTCCTGATGCACAGAGCTGTGAGGAGTAATTTACCAGTTTAAAGGCATTCACTGTGGAGTGGTTTACAAAATAGCCATAGATATCCAAAATTGTTAGTATCATTACCCCATTTGCCGATCACAGTGGACAATCTATAGCCATTGGGCCAAATCTAGCCTGCCTCCTTGTTTAGTACATAAAGTTTTATTGAAGCACATCCAAGCTTATTTGTTTCCTGCTGTCTATGACTACTTCCACATGACACAACAGAGTTGAGTAACTGCAACAGAGACAATTTGTAATGGTTGGGAAAACCTAAAACATTTATTATTTGACCCTTTACAGAAAAGTCTACTGTTTCCTGTTATAGATGATATCTCATGGGATTGAGTAACTGGCTAAGATCACCCAATCAGTAAGTGACGAAGGCTGGGCTTCAGATCCAAGTCTGTTTGATTCCAATATGTTTTACATTCTGCCATACTGACTTTTAGATCAGTTCTAACTTCAAAGGTGTAGACCCAGGGAAATTTTTTTTTTTACAAACAACAACTGTTGTGTATTAATGCTACAGTTTGAATGTTGATCCCTTCCAAAACTCATGTTAAAATTTGTTTGCTGTTGTGATGGTGTTAGGAGGTGGGACCTTTGGGAGGTGATTGGGGCCATAGGGCTTTGCCCTCATGGTTAGGGCTATTATAGTGCTATTATAAAAGAGCGAGTTTGGCTCCCTTTCGCCATGTGATGGTGCAGCAAGAAGGCCCTTGCCAGATGCCAGTGCCTTGATCTTGGACTTCCCAGCCTGTGAGAAATAAATTTCTATTCATTATAAATTATCATCTCAGGATTATGTTCGTGTTAGCAGCACGAAATGAACTAAGACAACTAAGTTATGTAAAGTTGAGCAGCATGATGTCATGCTATCTTTTTGGGGAGGGAAGGGAGATTCAGTTCTTCTTCTTTTTCTCCTTTATTTTTTATGGTGGATTATGAGGCTATTTATAAATGGCAAAATTGTGTTGGGATGAGAACACTGGGTCTGGAGTGAGAGACCTGGTTTCAGATCCTGGCCCTGTCGCATTGAATCTGTGTAACCTTGAGCCAGTTACTCCATCCTCATGACATTATGTAAAACAGTGTTTCTCAGATTTTCATTATTGAAGCTTAAGAAACATTTTAGACATCTTTTTCCTGATTGCACCCTTCCCATGAAATTTTAATACCATAGATATATAGTGCATATCTGTTTAAAAGAGTAAGGATGTTCACCCCCTTCCCCAAGAACCAATTTTAAACCCCTTGGGAATGATATTATCCCTGTTGAGGAGACAGGACCTCAAAAGCAATTGAAATGGTCCTTGATGTTTGGTTCCCAAAGTGTTAGGCCTTGCCCATCCTTGCTATCTGCTCAGCAATGTAGGGAACTCACCTACCCTGAGCAAGGCAGCATTCTAGAAGCCTGAGAAGTTTCACTTCATTCAGTTCAATGCCTCTGTGGGGTCGATATTCCTACTGCATCTTTCCTGAAGAGAGGAATGAGGCTCAGAGAAGAAACTTCTCTAAGGTCAGAATGCTAGTAAAGTCAGTGACAGGATTTGAATCTAGATTACTCTAACCTTAAAACCATCACTCTTTTTTTTTTTTTGTAAATTAGAATAATTAAAGTCATTTTATTGCCAAGAAGTTGGAACAAGAATAAAATAAGCAAAATGCCCTATGATGGTAATTACAGAATGTATTAGTTAGCTATTGCCAGGTAGAAAACCACTCTCAAAACTCAGTGGCTTAAAATATTTATTATTTCTCATGGTTCTGTGGGTTGGCTGAGGGTCAGCTGGTCTAGACAGGGCTTTGCTGGTTGGTTCAACTGGCCTTGGCTAGACTCAATCAACACTTCTGTTGCCAGATGGTGATCATTCGATCTAGGCTTGGCTGGGTTGAGGGGACTTCTGAGAAGTTTTTCTCATCCTCCTGGCACTGAAGAGCTAGACCAGACCTATTCTTCTCATAACAGAGGCAGAGACACAAGGGAGCAAGTGTAATTGGGTAAGCACTTTTCAAGGCGCCACATGCATCACAGCTAATTTCCCATAAAACCATCACTCTTAACTGAGAGTAAAATGCACTCTGAGAATGTAGGATGCTTTGAAATCTGAGGTCCCTGTCTTTTCCCCAAGGTGGAACTTGTACTGACTGGAATAGTGGATCCCAAAGTGTAGCTCTTGGACAGGCAGCAGCAGCACCTGAGACTTGTTACTTGTGCAAATGTTCTGGCCCCGCGCCAGACCTCCTGAATCAGAAATTCTGAGGGTGGGACCCTCTATTGACTGGGGGGAGGGGTGGCGGTTTGAACAACCCTTGGGTGATTCTGATGCAGACTAAATTTTGAGAATCAATGCTGTAGAGGTTTTCTCTTGGAAAGGACTTCATATCTAGAACACGTTAGGTCTGGCACAGGGGAAGAAGTGAGGCAATGTGGCTCTGAAATACACCAGCAGCTGCTAAGGTGATTTCTCCATCTGTCTTAACTATTAGGACAGATTTATTCTTTAGAAATATTATCTTTCTCTTTCTTCTCCATGCACATCTCCTCAACTTTCCCAAGCTGCTTGTGCTTTGGCTTCAAAGGACTGTTACTTCAAAGGACTTTTTACCCTGATCTAAGTCACCATTATAAATTGTGTCACTGCCTGGGACTTGTCTCTCAAGTGTGTTGCACTAACAGTCCTATTGTTATTTTATTGGTCAATCAAAGCTAGGTTATGCTGTGGTAATAAATAACCTCAAATTGCAATGGCTTAACACAGAGGTAGGAAACCATGGCCCAGGGCCAAATCTGGCCCACTTCCTGTGCTTATAAATAAAGTTTTGTTGGAACACAGCCATACTCATGTACTTACATGTCATCTAGGGCTTCTTTATGCTACATATAGCAGTGTTGAACAGTTGTGATAGAACTAAATGGCCTGCATAGTTCAAAATATTTACTCTCTGGCCCTTTAGAGAGAAAGTTTGCTGACTTAAAGCAACAGTGGTTTATCTTTCCCCATTCCAGGGGACTGTTCCCTGTCATCCTCACTCAAGGTCCCTGAATAAAGGTGGCTCCACTGTCTGGACCATTGAGGCTTGTGGTAGAGTGAAGGGAGCCCTGGTGAATTTCACCCTGGGCTCAGAAATGACACTTGTTACTCTTCTTTCATTTCACTGGAGAAGCCAAGTGGCCTGGCAGCACCTGATCTCAAGTGGCCACAGAAGCACCATCCCCCCTGGTGCCCAGGAGGAGAGTGAGCAGCACCAATGTCAATGACAGTCATGGCGATTGAGGGCCAGGGCCAGCGAGGCCTTCAGTAAAGGTGAAAGGGAGTTTTGAGCTCTAGAACTATTTTCTTCACAGACTTCAAAGCTCAAGTTCTACTCTCAGGGGAACCTAGCAGGGAGTCTCTAAACTGTGAGAAAATTAGCATATTTAGCTATGTCGCCATTCTGCAGACAACTTGGTGATCTTGGTATACGTGATGTTATCAAATCATCATTAGCACATTGCAGGGAGTTACTTCTGTGCTAAGGAAAATGAACTAATGATAATAGTTGCAGGAATATTTTTGTATACCTATGTAACTATTTTGCTCCAAATGCAAACCAGAATCCTCTCTGACAATATGCAAATAAATAAAAAGATACAAATAAACAAACTCTAAACTTCAGAGAAGCCAAATTACCAGCAGCAAGTAAACATCAACAACATGGACTGGGCATTTTGATGTGGGTGTAGCTGAGAAGTAGATAGTCGCTATGCATCTGTGTAGGCTGTTGAAAGCAGTCATAGATGGAGCCAACCAGGAGTCCTCTCTGATGGTATGGAACCATATGAAGGAAACATTGCTCTTGTTGGGGTGAAAAAATTGAGCCCTTCCTTATTTCCCTCTACTCTCTCCATATGCTCATGACTTTAGGCAGCAACCACATCCCAAATCTACTTAACTAAGCACCTTGCCCAATACCTCTTGGTAAATAAATATCAAAGCCTGTATTTGAACAAGGCGTTCTGATTGCTGAGCTGTATATTTTACCACTGCGATATGGTGATGCTCAAATGTGTTTCATGACAGTTTCAAATGAAGGCGGGATCATCCCATACATACTGTTTTAGCCACATGATATCTAAATGCTATATCATTAAATGTTACTGAATATCTATCTCCCACTTGATTTTTAATGCTGCAAAGTATAGATGTACTAATTTATTTCATTTATTACTGATTCTTTGTGATTTTACACTATTATAGATTACATTGTGTTAAAGACTTTGGTTTTTGCATATATCGTTAATCAATTGCTTAGGAAAAGTTCCTAGAAGTGGAATTTCTGGGTCAAAGATTACGCATGGAGGGTCACAGTTTACAGCCATGGCAAGTCCACTTAGATATCAACTCTTTATAAATATAATGATTCCCCTTGGAATTATGCAGATCCTGGAGTCCTGAAGCATTGTTTGTGGATTTTAAAGTCCATAACTACTGGTTTTCCAGAAAGTTTGTGCTAAATAATGCTTCCATGAGCAGTATGCATGAATGTATTTCTGCCCAGATGGCATATAGAGTAATACTAATAATAGTAAGAAGAAAAATCTCTATCAATTTAAAAAGTGATAAAAGTATTTAATTGTTTTAATTTTGCATTTCAACCAAGTATTTTGAAAATTCCATCAATGTGTCTTCATGCTGTGTTTCCTTTGATTCAACCACCTGCCTCAGAATACTTCTTTTCTGTAGTGCTCAATGAGGCTGCTAAAGTGTGTCAGGCCAAGAAAGCATGACTTGGAGGATATGTGCCAATCAATGATTAAATTAGACAATAGAATGTAGCTCTATTCTCATATCTGCTTCTTTATTCAATGTGATGTGTCATTTTAATGGAATTATGGGAAAAAAATCTGGTCTCATATAGATATGGAAAAAGGAAAAGTATTTTAATAGCTTTTCAGATAATTATGGCTATTCTTCTCTCATACTATACCAAAACTTGACAAGTGGTATTTCTCAAAGGCTAGCAGTGATGTGGAATGTGAAACCACATCAGTGAAATGTTTGTGTTGTTACATTAAAATCTATTGGTCTATTGCCCTTTGAATGGATATTTTTATTGTGTATGATTTTGTAACATCATTGATCATTTGGAAAATATTGGTATTCTGAGACATACATCTCCCAAATGTTGACTCATTTCATATAACAATTTGTTAAATCACATTTATTAATGTTATTGCTGAGCTCATGAGAAAGTCGTTAAGTGTTGAGAAGCTGTCACACTCATGATGGGAGATGCAGGTTTTCCAAAATTTTAATTTTCACTGGAAAGTGCTAATTTTAAAATTAGCAAAACAAATACTGTAATTTCTTACTCTTGAAACGACAAGCTTACTTTATTCATTTTTGAGAAAATGTCTGCTAAATATAAAATCTAAATAGCTACCGTTTATTAGTTATTCTTTCAAGTAAAAATTATGTTCCATGAAAAAAGTGGCTAGTTCAACTAGCAACTCAAGTAATCACACAAATACTTTTCCGTAAGTCTGCTATGATACTTTGATAGGTAGCAAAAGTATTTTATGTATGCTTCCCACTTTATCACACAATATTAGAAAGACATGCACTCAAAGGTAGAGACTTAAAAATAATAATATTTTTTACTGCTTCATAAAGGACTTTCTTAAGTGTAACTGGTATTTTAAAAAAACAGTGAGTGTATGGCAGTGAAGAATGCAATGACTGGTAGTGCAGTTTGGAGCCACTGCTTTGATTTGTGCTACGGTGATTTTATCCACCATTACTTTTATACCATCATTGAAAATGCCAACATGATAACAAAAGACAAATAATATTTAATTTTTATTATAAAAATAGTTTTGACATTGAAGACTCACTGAAAGTCTTAGGGTGAAACCCAGAAGTTCCCAAACCACTTATTTAAAGCCTCTGCTACAGGATGACCAGGGTTAGGTGAAAATAGCTTTTTACTACCCTGATCCAACAGAAATTGGGATATTGTACTCAATAGCTTACAACGATAGTCATTTGGTTAACATGTGTGGTTACATTTTTAAGGTCCTCAGAATTAGGAATGCTAGTTTCAATTTCTTCTACTTTAAATCTATGGTGTATAAAAGGAGATGAGAAACAATGACTCAGTGAGCAAAGAGAAAGAGAGCAAATAAAGACAGGGCTTTCTATGAGAGCTGGGACAGTGCATGCGTGGGGGAGTTTCACTCTTCCACTTTGGTGGTGAAGAACTGCACAGAACTCTCCGCACATAACGACTCTGTCTAAACCCTGTAGTAAGAGATGCGACCCACCCTTCCAGCAGCCTAAAGGCACGTCCGTCCATGGGATGACCCAGTCTTCTTTTGAGTTTCTATCTAGAAAAGCTCAGGGCTGTCATAAGAATTTACTGTTTTTTCTTAAATTCTTAGAAATTTACTAAAAGGGGCTTTACAATTGTTAATTTTTCCTCTGTGCCTGTGACATGTATATGTATCTCCTGTGACTCAGTGGTGTCTTCCTCAAAGAACTGAAAGCCATTTATTTGAAATGTAACCAGCAGGAAGGACAGGATCTCTGTCTCCCAGTCCCCCTGGGGAGGCAGAATCCTACTCCCACAGTAGCCCGGCAGCTGACCCAGCTGGCCTCACTACATTTGCACTGACCAACTCTTCGCTATGCTTCTCTTCCCTGACTCTACTGGAGCCCCCACTCTCCCTCCCTACTCTCTCACTCTCCCTTGAAAACATCCTATCACCTCCGTGCAAATCACAAACTGGAATGGAGCTCAGCTCTTTCCCCTGCTGTCAGATGTTGAATAAAGTGGTTTTCATCACTTTAATGTCTGACTTAGCTTATCTTTGACAGTGAGCTTATCGAGGTAGGTGATACCCTTAAGTAGCACAAGTGACGTAGTCACTCCAGTCCTGAGTGATGCTATAGAGCAGGGAGTCTTCAAGTGTGGTCCCAGAGCAGCAGCACCCGCATCACCTGTGAGAGCTTGTTAGAAGGACACATTTTGGGCAGACTCCTGATCTGTAGAATCAAACACTCTGGGCTTGGGACCTCACAGTCTGTGGGTTAATAAGCTCTGCAGGTGATTCTGATACTTGCTGATGCTAGAGCACACAGTTGCACAGAATGCCCAGAGTACCAAAGACAGCTACAGGGGGAAGGCCACTGCTCTGCCTCTATGGACTCAATGCACAGGCAACGATTCTCCTGCCGGGCCAGCCTCATGGTCCTTGGGGCCACTTCCACCCTGTCCCATAAGTGAGCATCATGCATGTTCTCAGAGCCCACAGTCCTCAAAGCAGAGCATGGACTGCCCTGCTTTAGTACCACTTCTAACGGAAGTGCCATCCCTTTCCTGGCTAAATGTTTACCAGTAAAACTCAACCCAAGAGTAGTCATGATCTTAGAGATACTACATTAAGAAAAAAAGTCAGACATAAAATAATACATATTATATGACTTTATATCAAGTTCTTGATGAGGCAAAATTGTCAAAATGACAAAAAATAGTGGTTGCTTTTAGGGATTGGGTATAGACTGAGAAATGGCACCAGAGAAACTTCTGGAAATGGTGACCTGTGTACAGAAGTTGTGTAGATGTATAGGGATGTAAAATTGCATCAAACTGTACGTTAAGATTAATGCATGTTAATGTCTTTTCACTCCAATAAAAATTAGTCATAAACCCTCTAATATAAATGTATTATATATAATATAAATATAGTATTTAATTATATTTAATAGTATGACTATAAAAAATAGCCAAAAATAGATCCCAATGAACTAAATAGGGTTAAATTACACAAATGTGACCAATGCAGCAGGTTTTGTTGCTGCCTAGGAAAGCTTCCCTGGCCATGAAGCAGATTCACACCAGGTTTAGGAAGTGTGGATGCGAACAACTAGATAAAAAAGAATGAAACCTACTCTGTAGTCCAGCAAGTATGCCAGGCTATTTCTTGGCTCATATGCAAACATGTGCATGGATACATTTCTCAACATTAGACCTTAAGCACTTTCAAGGGAATAATTTCCAAAGCAATTGCATCCTGCTGTTAATAGCCAATTAACAAGTAGGAGATAATAACTCTTCAGTTGTATTGTGGGTAGGTAGAGCAGTGTAAAGGCAACTAATTAACACCCAGTCTTTTAACATACTAAGTTGGCCAGGCAAGAGCAGTTTATTTAGAATATGTTGAAGGCTCTGAAGCCCCCGAATTTCATTTTTCACCATGCCAATAAATAATTGAAGCCCACAGCTTTCATTTGTCCTATTCATCCCTCTCCTTTGATGCCACTCAGCTTTGAAGTACCATCCCTAATAGAGGAGGGAAGCTATTTATCTATTTCTTTAATAGCCTCATGAATATTTCTTTGCTGTTATTCCTAGCTAGCATTTGTGGGTTCTTAACATTTCAAGTTTTCTCTCCTGGGTCATATTTTCTGCAGCCTCCTCTTTCACTTGGTGAGTAGGCTTTGGTCACCATAACAGCGTAGATTACTTAGGGTTTTCTTAAAACTAGTAATGGCTATTTGGTGTAATGCTTTGTAAAATTTACTGTGCTTCAAAATCACCTATGGAAGCTTGTTATGAAATGCAGATGCCTGGGCCTCACCTTTCTTTCTCTCCTCCTCTGATGATTCCGGTTCAGAAATTTGCCAATGGGCCCAGAATCTGCATTCTAGATCGTCCTCAGACCCCCATATCCTCTAGAGATTCGGAGGCAGATGATGCCACTTGGAGAAGTACTGCCTGGATAATCAAGTGAAGTCTTTGGTAGTTTGGCCTAATTGAGAAGTAAATTTTTAGGAAATAGTAAGGTAATATCTCTTTAAATATATGCCACCTACGTGGGTCTCTGACCTTCTTCCTGCTTGAGCTATGAATAAGTTGAGAAATAAAAGAAGGGAATAGCAGATGGGGGGCTGAGTTATCCCCCTCTCTACTGATGAGAGCGGATTTATAAGAAGAGGCCGACCAGGCCACTGACTAACCCCAGGTAGGGGCAGGGATGGTATTGGTTGCCACTGGGAAGAGGAAACAGGGCTGGCTGGGGAGGAGAGGGAGAATGCTTTAAAATTATGTATCATTTTTCCCATTTTGAAAATTTAACCATAGGAACGTTACTGTTCAAAACATGAAACTAAAACAGCAGCAAAGCCAGCCATATTGACGACTGCTCTCATGTTGGGCAGCATCTTTGCGTCTAACTCCAGTAGAGTATTTCAAATTCTCTCCCCCAGTGGACTGGCAGGATCTCCCCCGCCTGGGCCCCCCTAATCCAGTCTGCACCGTCCTCCCAGACTCACGTCTTTGTTTCTTGCAGCAGTCCCACGCTGTGCTTCAGCTACACCCATCTCCCTGGGCGCCTGTGCCTGCCTGTTGGGGATGCGCCTCTCCTCCCTCTCTCCTGAGCTCAAGATCTAGCCACAGTTCTCAAACGAAGCCTCGAGGACAACCAGAGTGGTTTCTGCCTCCTCCGAATGTCAGCAACCACTGTTCTCTGTGCCACTAACTCGGCTGCCTAAGAGGGTTAATTTCTCCTGCGTGTAGGGGCTGACAAATTGACTCAGTCAATTGACATGTGCACAGTAAACGGGATCTCCTGATGTCTGTGGCTGATCTGGTTTCCTTCTGAGCCCCCACCTATCGCGACAAGGGAAAAACAAAGCAAAGCATCTGCCAATCTCTGTCCAATCCAATAATCAATTAATCAATCAATAAACCAATCTCTCACTTTTAATGGAAGGGTTAACGTTTAATGTTTATTTGCTTTATCATAGGACTTATTATAGGATTATTTAGACAGAGAAATTTCCTGTTAAATATATAATTATTTCCTTCTAAATGAATAGCTTTTAATTAAAGTGACCGAATAATTTTTCATCTAAACTGGGATACTTTTGAGAAGGAAAGGAGCTGCTAGCCAGGTGGAACATGAGAATCTTAGGTAAAACCAGGACTCGGGATCCCAAGAAAACTGGGATGTGTGGTTATCCTGCTTTTAACATACACAATTTCAGGGATTCTTAAATGCCAGGGGCAGCTGGCTTGGTCTCCCCTTCACTCTGGAGGGCTACAGAACCCCCTTTTTCTCTTTTAGGCCTTCAACTGGCTTCTAATCTGGACAGCCCTACCCCTTACCTACACCATGGTGGGGGCGCCAGGTCGATCTGCTGGCTCTCAGCTTATACACTGCAGCAAGAATGCTTACACATGCAGCTTTCTTCTAATTTAGCATGTATCCAGCCGTCAAAAATTATTTCATCTACTTGCAAACAAAGACTTTACCAAAATAGAACTGTCAAAGAGAAGAGGTTAGGTGTCTTGATAACCTAATACATTTTAAAAACATAAATTTTATAAAAGTACGCTTTGTACATTTTGCATTGATGGAGTCTCCTGGGACCTTTACAACCACCATTGGAGTTGTAGCAACGTAACTGAGGCTGACAGAGGCTGTTCTGCTTGGGTGATTCAGCTCAGTACATCTGTCTTCAGAGCTCCACGCTCTCTTCTTTCCTCCTTCCCAACGTCGGGGCCACATAGGTGGAGGAAGGAGAAGTGTGTCTGTGACCTCACAGGACTGGGATGAAAGAGGGCCTCTGGCCTTGGGCTAGACTGGCCATTCTGCTCCCATCCACTGCTTGTGTTCGCTGCTGCCATCGCTGCTGTTAAATCCAGCTCTGATCTCTTCCAGCTCTGCCTGCAGTTTGCCTCCTTTCCCTGCCACCTTAGACTCCCCTTGGCATCTAAGGACTAGAGACCCCTCTGAAACTCCACTGTAGGCATTAACTGGCCCCTAGTCTGGGCATTGTTTTCCCACACACCTGACTGACCTGGCAGGCTCCATGGCTGGCCTGTTTGCTCTCAGTTTAGCATTCCCTCTGCATTGAACACAGGGATGCCCGGGAGAGCAAACTGACCTTCTGTTGCTGAGCCTCCTGCTCTGCCCCGACTATGTTGGGGCTCCCTGCATTGGTACAGAGCCAGCCTAAAGGACGGTGTCCCAGGTCCCTAATAGGAAGCTGGGCCAAATGCCATCTGCCAAGACTCAAAGGGACCTTTTCACAGTTTCTCTGGAAAACAGGTGCGAAGATGTGGGTTAGTACACAGAGGGCTCACTAGGGAGTCCTCTGGAGACCATCACCTGTGGAAGGAAAGGAAGGAGGCCTCATTGGGCTAAGGGAGAAGTTATGCTCTGCTGCAGTCCCAAGGCCCAGACAGTCCCACGGGAGCTCCGGGGTGGCTCTTCAGAGTTGTCCTGAGTTGGGGCAAGAGAAAAAAGCCTTTGCCCTGCCCTGCATCTGCCAGTTATTGGACGGGAGCTGCCCTGCCAAGGTGCATGGCCTGGGCAAGGTGACTCTTCAGCTGAGATAATTTCCTGAGAGGGCTGACAGCAGAGAGTTGTCTGCCAGCAGCACCTCCAGCAGTGGGTAGAATAGATCCTCCAGTCCAACTGGAGGGTGTCTGGGGACCATTGTATCTACTATAGATGGAATTTTCTTTTACTTTTCCTATGTCTTATCTTCCTTTGGCTCTGGGCCAGCCATCATAGGTAGAAAGTTATATTCTCTACTTTATGGAAAGAGTCTGAGATTTAATATGCCAGGACTACCCCTTGATATGTTAAATGGGAGCTAACAGAATTTAGAAAATTGTTTCGTTTTCAACAATGTCTGGCTTATGACCAATTATCTTGCAAGAAAATGCTATTTTGAATTTAAGAAGCTCAATTATAACAATTTCTTTCTCTCTGCACCTCTTCTGTAATAATCCTAATATCCCCAAAGCATCAGCTTAGATAATTTGGGCTGACTAGGGAGCAGGTACTACTGTATACAAAAAGACCCAAGAGAAGATCACAGAAATATTTTAAAAAATATTTTGGGTCTGCTTACATGTATGCTTTTCTCTTTTCTTCTGGCTCTAAGCTACCTGAGGGCTGCTGCTGCTGGTGGGCCATGTTATTTCTTATGCCCCTTTGTTTCTTCCATGGTATTGACATAAGGCTTTGCAAATGTAGTACACAGGGGAATCCAGAGACGATACACTTATCATCTTTATGAAAATCCCTACACACTGGTGTATTAGTTATGTGTGTAACTCCAAAACTTAGCAGCTTCACAGCAAATATATCACCCAGCTTCTGAAGGTCAGGAACTTGGGAGCAGCTTAGCCACATGCTTCTGTCTCAGGCTTTCCCAGGAGGCAGCAGTCAAACCAGTGTCCAGGTCTTAAGTCATCTCAAAGCTTGGTTGGGGCTGAAGAATCTGCTTCCAAACTCAGGTCCTTGCTGGCTGTTGGCCAGAGCTTCAGTTCCTCACCAGTAGGTGTCTTCACAGGGCTGCTGCAACATGGCAGCTCGCTTTCCCAAGAGCAGAGGCTGAAAGAGAGAGGGAAAGAGAGAGGGAGGGAGAGTGGGAAGAAGGATGCGGGAGGAGGCAGGGAGAGGGAGAGAGAGAAAGAGAAAGAGAGAGAACCTAAGAGTCAAGCCACAGCTTTTATAACCTAATCTCAAAAGCGATATACCATCATTTCTGCCAAATGTGATTGGTTACTAAGATCAACGCTGGTACAGTAGGGAGGGATACACGAGGGTAAGGATACCAGGAAGTTGGGCCATCTTGTAGACTGGCTGCCACAACTGGCTATACATTCTTGGCACCTTGGGGAAAAGACTAAGGTTTGAGACGCAGATGTGGATTGAAAAAAAACTCCCCTCTGCCTCTCACTATCTGTGACTTTGGGCAAGTCACCTTAACCAAGCTCCAGTTTGCTTATGAGTTAAATGAGGATTGTAATACCTTCCTGAAATAGTGTTGTGAATAGCACATGAGGTAAATACGCAGGAAGTCTTGTGTAGGAGGGCTACCAAGAAAGGGACATAATAAACAATAGCTGTTGTGACTATTGATAAGATCAGAATTTTTTCCCCACTCATATGCCAGATGATGTTATCTGCCCCAAGCAAGTGGCCACCCTTAGGGATGGGTATTGCAGAAATGGATTTGCAGAACTGGGGAGTGGTCTACCCAGTCTAAGAGCTGTACCTTTGGAGCTCTTGCATTGCCCCAGCTTTCCCTGGAAGGGTGATAGTCCTCTGCTGAACTGAGGACACAGCAGTCCTGATTCAGGTAACCCACAGTACCTTTGCCTCCTCCAATTTTTCTTGCTCAGTGTGAAGGCAAATTAGTTATTGCAATTCAATTTCTTGAGCTGTGTTTGTCTTGGTCCCAAAACAACCCCAAAGGAGGAGACTGGATGTGATTCTAATTTGCTGTAATCACAATTGATATTATCATTGTTTTGAAGATTTGTATTTTCCCCTGACAAAATGTCAAACACACAAAGCAAATTTTATTCTGAATTCTAAATTAAATATTTAAAAATACATAAGTGGCCTGAAAATAATTACCCTTTTAAAGCTATCTGGAACTCATGCAGCTCCTAATAGGTGCCAATTGGCTCACAGATGCCATCAATTAAAATAAGGGGGACAATCCAGGCTTAAATTAGCTTTACGCTGAAAATTCTTAATATGGGGAATAAATTCAAGCATTGCTTTACCTCTGTTGGGTGGGGCATATGTTTTGTTTTAGTTATACTCAAATTGTTCTAACTAGTCAAATGTTCTTGGTTCTTAAATTCAAAACTCTAACCTTTAATACAAGTAATAGATTTTGTCAGGAGTTTCTGTGCATATTGTTCAAACATGTTCCGTTGGAAGAAAGCAAATAAGAAAAACATTTAAGCTTGCCAGATGGAGAATTTAGTGGATGGTTATTTATTTTTTTTCTTTTTCATATTATTCAAGGATTCTTGGTTTCCCAAAGGATTCACTACAGCATGAATTCCCAAAGTGCATTTCAAATATAATTTAATTTGCGTATATCTTTCTAAGAGCACATCTACCCTATTAAGAGAGCTCTGGTTATATGGTTAAGGTTAACATTGTACCAGAACACTCTTTCACACGTGTAACATGTGCATAACAGAACAAGGATGTTTTGAAACTGACAATGTAATTCTAAATGGAAATGTGCTCCGTAAATTAGCTCACTTCAGGCCTCTTTTGATGTATATCTAAAGTTTAGAAGTCACTGCAGGAGAGCCAATAAATAATTAATTCTTTTCAACTCTTCATGCGATTTTTTCCCCTTTAGCTAGTTCTCCTGAAAATGTGGTCTTTCATTAAGAACTTGAAAGAATTCTTTTTCTTTTACTCAGACTCATAAATATTTCCTTTTCTATTATTAGTTGAAACATGTTAAATAAAACTTCTCCCCTGAAGATATGCCATTTTATCTTTGTTCACGGAATGAAATGAAATTAAAATCTGTTATATTTTGAATTTCTTGACTGAGATCTACTTACTAAGGTGAATACTGCACTGTTTTTTAGGGAGATCACTTTATTGTTTGAAATGAGTATATTCAAATTTCAGAATGTAAGCAGAATCTCAGAATCTAAATCTTTGTTTTACATTTGTTTTGTATTTAAATAGTTTAGAAGTTTTTTCCATTAAAATAGTGCATATTTAGTAAAGAAAATTTGGAAAATACAAAAACACGAACAAGAAAAGCATATCCTAACAGTCCCATTACTCAAAGATACATGTGTGGATATTTTTGTGAATTTTCTTCTTTTTCCCACATTTGTAGAAATATTTAATTGGACTTCTGGATCTTATAGAAAGCCTGCCTGAGGGGAAGTCTTTTTCAGAGAAATATCTAATTATAAGGCTTTGCTCATAACAATAGACAATGGTTCACAATCAATATTTTTATTATGAGGCTTCATCCAGATACGTTGTAATTGAACGCACTAGCTTTCTACATTTTTTTTTCTTCTGGTGTTGCAAGAAGAATAAAGTTGATTTACTCAGGGGAAAATTCTCCTCAGGCCCCTTGTGACAAATTGGGTATTATGCTTCTTGGAAGCCCCACTGGCCACCGAGGCCAGACCATTTATACCTGACTGATGCCATTATTCTTGACTAATATAATTTGGATTTCACTCTTGGTCATCTGGAGTGTACCTTTAAGTAGTCTTTTAGACAAGAGTTAATGGCTGGTATATTTTTAGAGCCTGCACATAATTAAGTTTTCTTCCCCCTGTCAGCTTCATGTATGAAAAGAAGGAAATAATATTGTGTGGTCGGCACTGACAACTTCTTCTCAAAACTGTAATTATTGCTCCATTGTTTTTGGTATTTTTCCTGCAGAGTGAAAGGTGTCATCTTTCCTTTCTTTTTGTTTCTTTTGTTTAAACTGGATGCCTGAAGAAATTTTTTTTAATGTTGTAATGCTTGCCAGGATGGGATGGTTATCCTTTTTAGGGAGTTTTGCCTAGAATACCACGAGGTCTTTTAATTCGGCCTCTTGATTCCTGGGTTCAAACCACTTGCTCTCTCTGAACTCCTGATTTCTTTCTTTCTTCCCATCCTCTCTCATTCCTTCTTTCCTTCCTTCCTTCTTTCTTTTTGAAAATGAGGACGATAACACTTCACCATACCATTGCAAGGATCAAACAAGACACTGCCTGCTGAGGGCTTATCTGATAAACATGGTCATGCTCACTTAAAAGAAATAGTAATTATTTTTATTACTGGCCTAATTCTGTCAAAATAAAATACATTACTAACCAATGGCCCCAATATTCAATACAGAAAACACAATTGAACATCACTGAAGTCTGTTGTGCTGGGATTGATGTAGCATATGTATCTGTTTATTTTTTCAGGTGTGTGAAGTCCTTCTCTGAACACAGAATGTGGGAAAGATAATCTCCCACATTCCAAGGATAATAAAAATTCTTTGGAAACTGATCAGGATCTCCCTTTGGGTTACGCCAAAGAAGTGTGTGTGTGTGCTCCAGTGTCAGGGTAGAGTGAGGGTTGCTGGTTGGGTCCTTTGATGGCCCCATTGAGTTTTCGGTTGGGGGAGGCAGGGGAGAAGCTCGGAGCCCAGGGAGCAGGGATGAGGGCACTGCTGGGCTGGGCTGCTCTCCCCGCCTTCAGATCCGGCTTGGAGCAGGATTATTTTGACTAGATTGAAACTCATCTCTGCTTGTCCATACAGAGTTTGTTCTGAATTGTGCCTGAGAAAATACGTCCCTGAGTTGGGATTGTTCTACGCTAGGGGCTTCCTCCGGGAAATAAGCATTCCGAGAATTCTTCCTTCTCCCGCCCTCCTTCTCTCTTTGATTTCCTCCTCTCCATCCGTTCCTGTTCTCCTTCCTTCCTCCTCTGCTTCTCTTCCTTCCGCAGAATTTATACTGACTAGAGGACGGGGTATGGCCCGGGGAAGGGAGAGCCACAGTATTAGGGTTCCTCCTCCTTTTACAGCCAGTGCGTCTCCTTCGGCTGCCGCCCTGAAGTTTGGATATTCACTTTTCCCCCTTGAGAATCACTGTTCTATCTTCTGACCATCTTCCCTGGCCAGGAAGATTTTACTCTCTGTCATTTGCATTATAAGAAAGAGTAAGTTGTTTTCTTATTTTATAAAATATGAAATTATATGATAATATTAATATATACTTTTTCAACCCAGACAAACTTCCCAGACTCTAGGATTACTATGGGAGGCAGCTCCTTACCTAACCTGTCTGCTGAGGCTCACCGAGGCAGGGTGGGTGCGGATGTCTTTGAGAATGGAGGGAAGCATCATATATAAATCAATATCACCGAGATTTCTGGCATCACAAGGACACCACACCTAGAGAGAAGGTGTACTTACCTCTGAGTGTTCAGTGAAATGCCAGGGGCTCTACTGGCATCATTACTCACTGGTTATTAGAAGACACTGTTTTGTTATGGATTTTTAATTTCTAAATGATGTGGTTCCATGTGCATCCACAAAGCCTTAATGATGCAATGATGTCTAAGAGCTCAAGTTTGGAGTCAGTTATTCCTGGATTTTAAAACTGGTTCAACCAGCTATGTGACCTTACAAGTTAATTCACTTCTCTGAGCCTCAGTTTTCTCATTTGTAAAATGAAGATAATGGGACCTGTCTCATAGGATTGTTGTAAGGATGAAATGATATAATATACTGACACACCTGGAGAGTGCCCAGCATGTAGTAAAGGTTGATAAATATTAACTAACATTTCCCTAGTATAGAGCAATATTTTCCTCCACCCTCAATAAAAGGCTACCTAACTTAAACTGGTTTCCCTGAGTGCCAGTCATCACCTGTTTCAGTAAATCTGAGACTATGCAGCTTAATTGTGAACCTGGACCACACTGTGGAGAAGGGGAGGGATCTTTTTCTTTGATTCAGGTAGGGTCTCCAGGAATGTCTTAGCTTCTCATATATGATTTCTAAAGGAAAGAACTGGGGGCAGGTAATAAATTATTGATGATTGTGTCCTTTTCACAACTGGAGTTACTTGAAGTTTTCCAAACTAAAGAAAGGCCTTGTGATTCTCCAATGTCCTGTACAATCCCAAACACCCTAAGACATTCTGGGACATTTTATTTCCCCAAAGATCCTGTTGAATAGTGTTTTGTGTTTCCCTCCTAACAATAAATGTCTGACTTTATGAGGCTATGCCTAGGAGAAAACAGGCTCTAGGCTCCCTCTGGAAGGATCTCATCTGAAATTAAATGTATTAGTGTTGACATTAAGTTTGCTTTGACAATTAAAATTTGAAAACTCCAGAATGAGAAGCCTTGCTTCTTGCAAATATCTTTGCACAAACCTTTAGAGGAATCTTGTTCAGGTGTGGACTGGAAAGCAATAAGACTGGGGTGCCTGTCTGTACATGGGAATGCGACAAGAGGTGAAAAGGAGGCTGCAGGCCTGCAGTGAGCCACATAGGGTGATCTATGCCAGGGGCCCTCAACCTCAGCACTGTCGACATGTTAGGTCAGGCGATTCTTTGTTGTAGGAGGTTTTTGTATGCATTGTAGGATGTTTAGCAGCATCCCAGGCATTTACCTTTAAACCTCAGTTGTGACCCCCCAGAATGTCTCCAACTATTGCCAAATGTCCTCTGGGGGCAAAGTCATCCCCAGTTGAAAACCACTAATCCATGCAAAAGTCTTCTGCTATCCTTCAGTGAATGTTTGGTTCTTCTCTTAATTGTAGGCATTGATGCTTTAGAGTAAGGGTTGGTAAACTACAGCCTGTGGGCTGCTCATGGCTCATGGCCTGTTTCTATGAACTAAGGATGGATTTTAAAGATGAACATTTGCAATCGATTTGATGATATGTGTCTTAGTCAGTTTGAGCTGCTGTAAAAAATATACTATGGTGTATGGGCTGGGTAGCTTAAACAACAAGCATTTATTCTCACAGTTCTAGAGGCTGGAAAGTCCAAGATCGAGGTGGCTGAAGATCTATTGTCTGGTGAGGGCCCCTTCCCGGTTTGCAGATGGCCATTTTCAGATTGAATCCTTACATGACGGAAAGCAGAGAGAGGAAGCAAGCTTTCTCATGTTTCTTCTTAATATAAGGGCACTAACCCCTCATGAGGGCTCCAGCCTCATGACCTTATTATCTTCCAAGGGCCCCGCCTCCAAATACCACCATGTTGGGGATTAGGCTTCAACATATAAATTGGGGTAGGGGACAAACATTCAGACCATTGCAATACAGAACATTAACTTTGAACCTCAATTAATCAAAATGTTATACTGAAAAAAATTTTATTCTTCTCCTTAGTAGAACTGTATTACAAAAATTATACTCCATTATTATTATATGTTATATAATATTACATTTTGATTTCATCAAAATTTATGAAAATTTTTCTCTCTTGTTATGTAAACATTATATAATATCTTTATTTTCTTGGCACTAAGCCTGAACATTTGCTCTCTGGCTTTTATAGAAAAGTTTGACAATGTTTCATGTTTGCTTCAGAGTCTCAAACTTTAGTGAGCATCAGAATCTCTTGGAGGTCTTGATAAGACACAGATTGCTGGCCCCTACCTATGAGTTTCTGATTCACAAAAATCTCTGGAGGGGACTTGAGAATTTGTTTCTAACAAGTTCCTAGGTGAGGCTGCTGCTGCTGCTCATAGACCAGGCTTTCAAAATGACTGCTTTAAAACATTCGGAGATTGAGGATTTATTTTGTTTCTTGATGAAATGGTTCTCCTGTTAACATTTGGCCTGGGAGCTGGCAGAATGTTTGCAAAATGAAGGAGTTTTGAAAATTTAATTCAAGATACAACATGTGTTTATTGCATTTACTATGCTAGGCACCAGGGGAAGGCAAAACCAGAGATGAATGAGAAGTAGCTTCTACCTTGCCAAAAGTTTATAGGAGAAGAGGAAGGAAAGAGGGAGGGCCTATATATAAAGCCCTGATTAAAAACATAATACGGAGTGGCATGACTAACTCCTGCACTTGAAATGATCAGAAAGAGAAGATGAGCTCAGAAAAGGGCAAAGGGCTTTAGCACACATAAGCTATTCATGAGATATACTGAGCATAAGAGAAATTTGAAGGCAGCTTTCATCATGATTCTTGGTGGCAAGTAACAAATCAATCTGAGCTACCTTAGGCAAAAAGGAGAAATCACTGGAAGAATACCGAGTTGTTTTAAATCAAGAGTTGACAAACTTTTTTTGTAAAGGTCCAGATAGTGAATATTTTCAGCTTTGTGGGCCATCTGATCTCGGGGCCACAATGACTCAACTTGGTCTTAGTAGGGTGAAAGCAGCCATGGATGATTCATTAACAGATAAATACATGTGGCTGTGTCCCAATAAAACTTTATTTACAAAAATAGGCTGCAACTAGATTTGTTCCTCAGCCCTTAGTTTACAGACAGTGATTTTAAATAATTCCAGGAAATTCGAATAACCAAATTACAAAAAGGGTCAGACATGCAGCTAGGTTCAGGAATGTCAGAACCTAGGACCTGAACACCTGTAGGATCTTCTTTCTCTGCCTCTGTTGTCTTTAATCTAAGTCTTTTCATTCTCATTGCATACTGGTATTATGTTGTGAAACTAAATAATTCAAACTTAAAGCTGTTGGAACCTTAAATTACCCTAAGCCTTGGGAGGAATGTGGCTATGTAGCCTGAGTCATGTGGCATGAAACTTCTGGTTCTTTTCCCCTGCAAATAATTAAGAAGATCAAGCAACCCTGGAGATAAGATTCCCCTAGATCATTGCCCCTCCTCATGGAGTAATAAAGTAATCTTCCTTGTAATGTAGCAATTCGTAACCAATAAAATGAACTATGTATGTGGTCTTGTATGAAAATGGAAACTTGCTGGAACTTCTCTGTCTCTGCCTATATAACTGAAACCTTAGTTTCTCCACGCTGCAAAACATGCATTCAGTGCTTTCCAGGTGGCAATCCTCAAGCTTTGTGCTTGAATAAACTCCGTACTTAATCATATTTTCTGAATCTCATTATTTAAGGTAGATACTTTCATGGTAAGCTCTTAACTACCAACAGCTCATACCATGCAACTTATGCAAAGGGAGAGAAGGGAAGAATTCTGATTAACTCTCCCTGTCTCTGTTTCTGTCTCTGTCTTTCTCTCTCTATATATGTATGTATATGAATATCTGTCTCTTATTTTGAAATCTTAGCTACCACCTACCATTTTTTAAAGAAAATCATGGGTTTTTTTTTTTGTTTGTTTTTGGTTGAGTGGAGACAGCTGTGTTATATGGGAATTTTCAAGGCCTGCTCCTTCTTCATGAAAATCCCATGTCACAGCTGCAAAGTGGCAGAGCCAAGACCCTCTGTCTGATTCTGAAGCCTGAGTTCTGCTGGAATCATACTTCATATTATGCACAATAACATACCATTAAGGAGTACGATAAAGGGAGGTCACTTCAGGCCGTCAGGGAGGAGTTGGTGTAGGAGTGACATTTTCTTCCAGGAATCTTGGGTTTGGGGTCCATCTTTGTACTGGGGCACTGTGGGACTGAAATGGGTTGCTTTTCTCCTTGCACATCAGAGAGAGCAATAGCTGTCCTGTTGTTCGAAAAAACAGGAGTGGCCACAATCAAGCTCTCCCAGTGGTTTTCCGTTCTGTCCTCGTCTTTAATGACTTTCTCTGTCAGAGCCGTCATCTGCAAATTGAGCCCCAGTTCCTGCCTTTGCACTCAAAGCTAGAGGCTTTGTTCTGCTGGAGGCAGTGCCTCAACTGCTCCCCTTCCTCAGGTAATAGCCCTTCATTTACTGGAAGGAGTTTTTTTCTGTGGGGCTCAAAGATAGCTGGGTGCTTCAGCTTCAATAAAACCTAGGTTCAATAAAACTGTTCCTGGAAGCACTCTGAATGAGTACCTTGTCTTCTGTTCAGTATCACTCAGCGAGAAAATGGCCAAGCAGAAGAGAGAACCTCTGTGAATGTCATTTGTAATCAAGGCAGTGCGTTGCATTACTCATGCAATCAGCCAACAGGAACTTTTTTCCTTTGTGTGTGTATGTTTTTTTAAAAAAATGGATCCGTACTTCTTTATGAAGATGGGGGTGGTGGTGGTGATCTAGACTTTGATGAGGACCAATGTGTTTATGTAACATTCATGTCTTTAAAAATAGGCTCTGAAAATGTAGTGCATCTATAGATTAAATCAGGACACCATTTATTACAAATCCCAAGAAAAAAACATCAAACATTTTGGTTTTTATGAAAAGTTAAGGAGGAGGAGGAAAATGAAGAAAGAAAAATTAAATGCTCATCCCTCATGTGTATACAATTAAATACATGAGGATGATTTTGAATTTTATTTCTTTGTTTTCGTCTCTCTTTTCGGCAACATCCTCCTCTCTATATAGGCTGCCTAGGCTGGAACTTCTACTACAACATCCTCTGATACAGAGCAGAGTTTAGTATTTATCAGGTCCCTCCTGGGAGGCGCCGGGGTACATGGAAAGCAGACAGGTTTGGAGGTTGACAGCTCTAGGTTAGAATCTAACTCGGTCTTAGTAGATGTGTGATCTTGGGCTCTTTGCTGAACCTCTCTCTGAGCCTCAATTGCCTCCTTGGCAAAGCAAGTTTAATACCTTAATGGTCCTGAATCAAGAGTTAGGGACTCAGTGAGAATTTCCCCGAGCACGTGATCTAAGTAGTACCTCTCTTCACTGTTTATTATGTCATCGCGTTCATTTCATGGCAAAACTGTTTCTTCACGTATTTGCTGTCTGTATCTCCAGACTAGAGTGTACACTCCTTTAGGGAGATTGTCTTATCTGTCTTTTGTAATGCTGTAGACCTACCAGCCCAGACAATACTTCATGCATTGTAAGCCATCTATAAAATTTTGTTAAATTAATGGGTAGATGAATGATTGAATACCTACTTCATAGAGTTACTATGAAGGCCATTTCAGACAGTATCTGTAAAGCATCCAGCTCAATGCTTGATGTACTGTAAAATCTTGAATCATATCCATCCATGCAGGTTTTAGCCACTGAACACCCACTCTAAGGAAGAGAGAGTTGTGGTAAATTATTAATCTTATGTTGCCTCAGCATCCGTTTTGAATACAAATTCAACTTTCTCCTACTAGAAGCAGGGCTTAGTCACCCTTGACACAATTTCTGGTTCTACACCACACCCAAATGGCCCAAGCTGGTGACCAAAGATGATAACTCAAAGGCATCTCTCCTGCCCAGCAGGCAGGGCTCCTGGCTTTCCCACTGCTTCCTTTGAAAGGACCATTCAGGCATTTGCCCATGAACTTAAAGAGACCCACCCCCCATTCCCTAATACATACTGCCAGTTGCCATGCATGTGCTCTCTCCTGCCTGACTCTTCATTTCTGCCTGGCTTTACCCGAGGATGGAAAACTGCCTTCCTGACTGTTACGCCTCCCTGCCCAGGATCTGTAAGTAAAAGTCTTTGAACCTGTTTCCTATTGCAGTGATGTACTGAATTTGCACCTTCCCTCTGAAGACCTCTGGGGGCTGCCCCAGGCTGGGTTTTCCCCGGGGCACTGGGGCAAACACAAGGGGGCGGCTTCCAGCACCAGGGCAATCATCAGGCAGGTGCAATCTGGACACAGATAAGACAAGAGTCCCAAGGGTGTCTGCCAGTATAAAAAGGTGAGGCACCCCCTGGTTGTGGATCAGACAACTAGGCATTAGGCTGACCAACAGGTTAAAAAAAAAAACAAAAAAAACCCCCCAAAAACAAAAAACAAAAAACAACCTTGCAGCCGGGCACGGTGACTCACTCCTGTAATCCTAGCACTCTGGGAGGCCGAGATGGGCGAATTGTTTGAGCTCAGGAGTTCAAAACCAGCCTGAGCAAAAGCGAGACCCCATCTGTACTAAAAATAGAAAGAAATTAGCTGGACAACTAAAAATATATAGAAAAAATTAGCCGAGCATGGTGGCGCATGCCTGTAGTCCCAGCTACTCGGGAGGCTGAGGCAGAAGAATTGCTTGAGCCCAGGACTTTGAGGTTGCTGTGAGCTAGGATGACACCACGGCACTCTACCCCAGGCAACGGAGTGAGACTCTGTCTCAAAAAAAAAAAAAACAACCTTGCAAAATGCACAGTGTAAACACCCACCTCCAGCTCCCTTTTATTTCCCAGTAGGGCAGAGCTGCTAGCTGCTCAGGCACTGAAGCCTCAGTTTAGCTGGGAGCTCCCAAAACAGGGGCGATGCTCATGTGAGTCCTATAGGATGGAGTCCCCCAAGGATAGTCTTATGTGGGGACTCCGATGCAGTGTTCCCAAACTCAGGGTTCTTAAGTTCTTCTCTATATTTCAGAAAATCTAGTGGGAATCGCATATTTAGTCACTCTAAAACAGCGTGTACTAGGAATCTCAGAATTGTTTATTTGAGACTGGAGTGAAACCAACTCAGGGTGGTAGCGTGGTAACCCTGGTCATCTCGTGCTGCTCAAACATGCTGCTTGGTGGTTATCTGTGTCTGCTTAATTAGAAGTGCAAAATTAATTAATTGGGCATAAATCAGTGCTGCTTGTTTAATAAACACAATCTTTGAAAGCTTGGTGGGTGGGCACGGTGGAAGAGGCTGAGAAATCTCTGTGGCGGTGATGAGACTGAAGTCTGCAGAGCTCGGGTGAGTGCTTGGAATCGTGAAGTCCCAAGAGTGTGGTTGGGCTGAGAGATCATTGAGTTCATCGAAGACAATACACAGGAGCTATCCTTGGGAAGAATGAACTCAGAAGAAATAATTTAGCTAAGAGAACAAACCTCTCTTCCTTTTGTCCAGGTTCTTTAAAAGACTCAAATGACCCAGTTAATAGTAGCTCAGTTCTCCGTCTTTTATGAAAATTCCCCTTCTGGTTGGTGCGTATTGTTTGGTGGGGAAGTGTCCATGTCAGGAGGGGGTGAGTGGAGCTACACCTGGTACAGTTAGTTCTTTCCTATTCTCCAGCAGAAGTCTGAGACTATTCTTCACTCATTTTTTATGGGAAAGAAATAGCATAAATAAATAAATGCTGTTAAAATTACGATCGTGGTCCGGGGCGTTGTGACTTCAGTTTGTGAGCACATGTCTTTTCCCTGTAGGAGCTCAGGTAAATTCTCCTTTAGGAAACAAAAAGCTTAGAAATTTATAGCTGGATTAGTTGAATCTCCTCCTCTCACAGATGTGGGGGAGTCTGTAAACCATGTTAAATTGCTTATTTGACACTGGATTTTCCCTTCGTTATGAAAAGCATAGCTATAATGACACAGTTATGAAAGCCATAGAGTAAGGTTAATCCTCAGGGTGGGAATCCACATAGGTAATAATAATTCTCATTTTCTCTATCAAAAACATCATCATATTTAAATACAATGCCGTTTGAGGCTTGTTTTGTTTTTTTTTGCATGACACATTTGGTACCACTTGACGAGGGCTCAGATATTCCATAATAATCAAAGACACTTAGGCAGTTTTTCTTCCTGTAAGTAATTTTAGCTAAGAAATCAACCCGAGTTAAGTACTGCATTTGGGCAGGAAAATAAGGTACTTTAGGATTTTATTTGTTACATGCTAATATCCCAGGGAGAAACATATTTTCAGGCAAGGAACAAAGAAACAATAGATGTTCATGAAAGTATAATTTCCCAGCAGCGTTTTGTAATTCAAGGTTTCAGATTCTTTTCATATGCTGTTAGTAAGAAACTTGGAAGAATCTTTTTTTTTTTTTTTTAAATGTGTTAGAAAGAGCTTGCTTCTTTTAATTTTCAGTTTTAAACGTAGATACTGAGTGATTGCTACGTATGTCCTAAGATGAGATGAAAAGAGACGTTGGTCGTCAGTCTTGACCTTGGGGATTTTAATTATCTTACTTGGCAGATAGCATGGACATTTTATATTAAAATATAAGATATTTTATATTTGCTTATAAAATAATGCAAGCCCCAGAAAGGACACAGTGCACAATACAAGTCTTTCATGAGAGGGGGTATAGAGCTGCAGTCTCCGATGCCTGGATCACAAAACAAAATTGAGAATATAACAGCCAAATGATGCTAGCCAAACTCTCTAGAGCTGTGCTCCCTAACCCCCAGGTGGCAGACTGCTACTGGGCTGCACAGCAGGAGGTGAGTGGTAGGCAAGGGAGCGAAGCTTCATCTGTATTTACAGCCGCTTCCCATCACTGGTATCACCGTATAAGCTCTACCTCCTGTCAGATCAGTGGGGGCATTAGATTCTCATGGGAGCACTAACCCTACTGCAAACTGCACATGCGAGGGATCTAGGCTGCACACTCCTTATGAGAATCTAATGCCTGATGATCTGAGGTGGAGCTGAAGTGATGATGCTAATGCTGGGGAGTGGCTGCAAATACAGATTATCATTAACAGAGAGGTCTGACTGCACATAAATACAATGCACTCAAATCATCCCCAAACAGTGCCCCCATCCCACTGCCCATGGAAAAATTGTCTTCCATGAAACTGGTCCCTGGTGCCAAAGTTGGGGAGCGCTGGTATAGAGGATTAGGTATATGGCTTTAATTTTTCTGATGTATGGACTGGACCTTCTGCCCACAATTTCCCCAAAATACTCTTTGATCTTTTCAGCACATGTTTCAGTTTAAGGAATGTGATCTGCCATTTGAACACTTTCACAAACCTAGGCCACTCTTCATTTTAGTTACCTTTACATATTAAGAGACTGATTAAAAAGCATCCTTCTTGTATCAAATAGCACATTCTGCTGAAAATTGTTTGAAAGGATTTTTATTATTTTTGCTTTTAAAACTATTAGGCTACCTGTAATACAATTTATTAATGTTTACGATACATTGGCACTCATTGCAAGAATTCCTGAGTATGTATTCATATTCATACAGACAGAAAAATCTAACCAAAAAGTTGTTTTAGAATAAAATGACAATTTTTTAATAAAATTAAATCTGCCTATAAAAATTTAATATAATGTTAGCTTTTGTGGACATTTATTTAAATATTTGTTAAATCCAATTTTGTAGTTTTTCTTTTGCATATTAAGGCAAATATTTTTCTAGTCCTCAAATATTTCATAGACTCTGAAACAAGAATCCCTGGTTATTAGGTCCTGTGTAGGACTATGGACCTACAGAGATACCATGGACCAAATGCAGAAAGCAAAAAATGTATCTTTCTTGGTCAGTAGTCAAGGCCATTATAAGAGAAGTTTTGTTGCCATTTTCGTGCAACACTAAGTTCCAAAAGCTTTGCTTAGCAGCAACTGGGTTTGTGATTTCAAACAGGGATGAGGTGAGTAGCTTCTTTGATAATCGAACACATTTTCTTCAATACTTAAATGCATATATTCAGCTCTTATTACATGCCATGGAGACCCATACGGGAAATAGTTCTCAAGAAGGGATCTAGTATTTATTGTGTACTTAGTAAATTTAAGATTTAACGCTAGGTGCTATATATAAGTAAGCATATGCACTCAAAAATATGTGAGCTCAGTATTTTAAAAATTGTTTTGCAGATGGGGCAACTAGGAATCAGAGATTAAGCATGATAACCACATAACCAGATCTAGTAAAAGAGAGCACTGGACATTAATCCTACATATTTTGCAGCCGTTCACACACTTGTGTAGCTGGGTTGTTTGTCTGTTTTTCTAATTTAATTTGGTTATTGCTGGTATAAAAGACTACTTTATTGTTGGTTCTAATAATTTTATCATTTTTCTTCTTTGGGGATGATCATGTTGACTTCAGAGTGTGATATTTTTGTCACTTTCTTTCCAATCTTTGCACTTCTCTTTCCCTTTGTCTTAATATTTTAGTTCTGCAAACAATGTGAAATAGAAGCTATAATAATGGATATCCTTTCCTATTTCCTAACTTTAATGCAAATGTTTTTAAAATTTCACTATTAAGTAATGCTATTTGATACAGGATTTGGGGAGATTAGTTTTATGAGATCTAAGAAGAATCCTTTTATTCCAAGTTTGCTGGAATTCATTTCTAAAAGGATGCTGGTGTTGAATTTTGTGACTGTTTAATTTCATTTTATCCCGTGTATTTATCTATATTTCTACATGGGCTATAGAACTACAGCCTCACATCGGGAAAGCTCTAACTGATATTCAGTCTTCAAGGCCTTTTCCAATTCTAATTAGAGATTGACAGTTGGGATTTAGGGTTCCCTGTGAGGATGCTTATTAAGAAGTGAAATATTTGTTCACTTCCAATACATGCTTCCAGTTACCTTATTAGAATGCTGTAAGGAGAAAAGGACTAGAGACTGTGCAATTTCGTACTGTGCTCCATATAATCTTAGATAACATTTCACCTTAGCAGGCAGGTCATGTTTATTTTTATGTGTCTAGTTGGTAAAAATGAAAGCAGAAAAATGAAACCTTTTTCTCCCCTCTTGGTGCTGTTTGTAGCAGGGGCAGTGTTATAGCCATCGAAATGAAATTAGATTGTGCGTGGTTTCATCTGCTGACACACTCCCAGACTCTTGAAAGCCCCCTGAAGACTACAAACCATTCGGCCTCAGAAACCAATAACAGAGTTGATATGTTGAAGTGCACGCGTCTTCCCCTGGTACCTCCAACTCACAAAATACGGGGCCAACCTGTCTCTGAAAAATTGAGCTTTTTAGAAATCTCAAGGAAAAAGGCCTAACTCCCTGAGTGGCTCTGAAGCACACATACTTTCTTATGTGAGTTGTTCATGTTTCACAATTGGGCCCAGACGACAATAATTTCCACTCCCCACAGCCCTGGGTGGCGGAAGCCCCAGTTCTAGTCCTGCTCCATCAGGTCCTGCTCTCGACCTCGGTTACTTCTGTAATAGAAAGTGATTGAATCCTCCATGGCACTGACATCCAGATCATGTTTCCAGCAACCACGGGGTGTGTACAGCCTTCACCTCTCTGCCTACCTTTCCCATTGGTCTGCTTATGTCTCTCTAAGGATCTCTAAGTACAAGTCCAGTGCTTATCACATGTTAAGCCTAAGTATGCCCCTCTGTCCAGGTTGGCCTGCACCACGGATATGAGAACAAGGGACATCAGGACTATTTCATTTGTAAGTGAAAAAATACACTCAAAGTGGCTTAGGCAAAAACAGGGGGATTTATTGGCTTGCATAACTGCAAATCCAGAGAGTAGACAGTCTTCATGCGTGTCTGGATCTAGGCACTCAAAGAAAGGTGTCAGGAATGGGGCTCTCTCCTCTCCTCCCTGCCTCTTGGCTTAGTTCTGCTCCATGTTAGCTGCATTTTCAGATAGTTTTCCCCATGCCAGCGTCAGCTTGCATTATAGCCCCTGTAGAAAAAGAGCTTCTCTTTCCCAGTAGTGCTTACCCAAAGTCTTGGGTAAGCCATCATTATCCCAGCTTGTGTCATTCAGGACCCTAATAGGAAACAATTCACTAAATTAGATGATTTAAAAAGACTTTAATTAGGGTCTATTCTCAGATATGTAGGCAGTGTTTAGGGAAACCACAGGAAACTGAGGCACCCTAAGGCTGTAACACTGGGATTCTATTATTATTCCTAGGCAAGGAAACAGAAAGAGCTATGTGGCCAGGACTGTCCACTGGACTGTGACCTTTGGTTGAAGACCAAAGTGAGCCCATGGTGAGTGCAGAGCTCACTCTCCGTCTCCTTCCTCCGTCTGCTTTCTTGCAGAGGGAAGAGAGGATCCTGGGCTGGAAAAATACAAGAGACCACCATGGGGCAGATGAATTTCTCTCGGCTTGTGCTCGCTCTAACCAGTCTTGGAGACACACCAATATTTTTCCGGGGCCTTTTCCTTGTGGGACTGAAGTGAGCCCTGATTGGCAGAGATGGCCCTGGCTGCTGAGGGTCAGCCTTCTCTCCTTACGTGGACTTGGTCATAATCCCCGGTGCAAAGTTTCCCAGAAAAGATGCTCCACACAATGATGGCCTGGCCTGATCCAAGGGCTTCAAGTGGAGTTGACCTTGGCTTGCCCTTGGCTGCCACCATACCTTGCCCAGTCCAGGGCAGTCTGTGCTCTTCTTCTCCTTCTTGTTTGGTCCCCAATTCCAGTGTTTTCTCTTTGTCCCCAATCATAGACCCAGATAACAATTTTTGACTCTGTTTTCCATTCCACGTGCTATTTCCCATTGCGGGTGCTTAGATCCAGAATCCCAATGGTCTAGAGTAAATAGAAATTTTTGAGCTAATGGCCCTTTTAGGATACTTTTCTGCTGCTGCCACAAGATGGAATTCTAGGGACTCCAGCTCTGGACAGTTCCCACGTCTCCCCACCAGCTTCTCCCATTCCAAATATCGTGCCCTTTCCCAGGGCTCAGCGAACTACACCATCACAACCTTCCTTGAAGCAGTCACTTGACCAGGAAGGGTGCTTCAGATGGTGGTCGCAGTGGAGTGACACCAAGGAAGGGCACAAGGGGCAGAGAGAAATATGGGGAGAAAATACTCAGTGTATTTTCAGTGTAAATTCTGAGTTTTGCTGACATAGCAACTCCAAACTCCAGACCTTAAAAAGCTCCCCGGAACCTTACCAACTTCAACTCCTTCCTCCCCCTACCCCATCTTTTGTCCTCCCCAACCCACACCAATGAGAAATAAATGGGAATTGTGCACTTAAAGTAACAAGGAAAAAGGAAACATTGTTTTTCAGAAAGACAGCAAAACACCTGCCAGAGTTTACACAACGCACTGAGTGTGTATCTATAATAGAGTCATAAAATATTCTGTCCTGGGAGGGAGCCCAAGCACTTGCTGCTCAGTTGCTATGGCAGCTGGATAGTTTTAATAACTGTAAATAACAAGTCATTGGCGCATGGGGTCTTCTTTTCTTTTAGGACCAGCAGCAATTTCCCAGGGATTTGTTTCTTTACCATCGTAAGTCTCTCTTGGGCTGCTTCCCTGTTGGTTTCCCTGAAACTACAGTCGTCTCTCTTTACTCTCGTCTGTGTAAGTGAGCAGTTGACTCACACTTCCTAAGCTTGTGAGGCTTTGTGACCTTAGCAGGTGACCTAACCGTGCTTGTCTCAGTTCCCTTATTTGTGATGTGGGGAAAATAATCGCACCCACGCGACAGGTCTGCTGTAAAGATTAAGTGAGATAATGCAAATGAACTGTAGAGCACTTGTGCCTGACATTAAAAAATGTTGCTGCTTAATATTAAAAATGAAAATATGAGTTGAGTTAAGGGGACTTGATTATAGGCAGCAGAAGTTCAGATGGGGTGAGTAGGAAGATGCCACGAGTTGGCCCTGAGAGCACAAGCGAGAGCGAGTGGTCCCCCTTTGCTTCCTCGCTTCTCCGTTTCCTGATCTTGTGCCTGGCGAGCTCTTGCTCTGTAGGACTCCCTTCCATGTGCTCTCCCCAGCAGGATTGCAGTGACAGTGTAGATGCCAGGAGGACAAGGCCTGTGGCTTTGATGCTTCTTTGGACCCCCCCAGGCCCACGCACAATGTTGTGCACATAGTGAGGGCTCAGGAAGTGTCTGGGGGTCGATACTGTTACCAGCCTCCAAGTGGAGGTATTTTCAGGCTCTTGGTGATTGTTGCAAGAGCAGAATTTTAGGATGCACCAGGTGAGCCAAAAACAAGCAGCTTCTGTCGAAAGTGAAAGTGACAGTACGCTCTCTCGAGAGACAGGGAGCGGGCAGGCTCGAAAATAGCAGCTGCACAGCGAGGATGTGAGTTTTGGCTTTTCGAAGTCTTACTAATTGAGGGGAGGAATATTCAAGGGTAAGGGGGTTGGTTTTTGCTAAGAATTTGGCCAGTAATTCCTAGAATCGTGTTCCTCTCCCATTTTCGTACTTTATATAGTTGTTTTGGAACTGTCATGGCGATTTCAAGGGTGGAGACATTTTAAAACTACAATGCAAAGGACATCGAAATTAGCCAAAGTTCATGCAAGGTGAGCTAGACAGCTGAGAAGCTGGTTGAAGCCAGTTCTTGTCTGTGGTTATCAGCCCCCCTTAGATAGACTTTAATACCTGCACCCACCCTGCCAGCCCCTGCATCCGGTCTCAGCCCTGTCCCCTAGTCCCCTACTCTAACGATACTTAGATGGAGAAGAGAATATTCCTTCTAAGTAGGGAAAAGGCTGATGAACACCTGGAGGTGGGAATTTACATGAATTCTTCCTGGGGAAACTTTCTCCCAGTCCTCTCTAGCTCCCATTTTCTGTTACCAGGAGCCACCTCCTCACAGTCTCAGATTTTGTCAGCTTGCCTCCAGCAGCCATTCAGGAACCAGGAACACTGTGCTCCAGGGTGTCCCATTTTGTCCATTCTGAGACTCAGCCCAGCAAGGGCACTGACCAAGAGAAAG
>CAUYSK010091024.1:0-33337 GCA_963575035.1 Avahi laniger | reverse complement strand
AAAAATAGAAAGAAATTAATCGGACAACTAAAAATATATAGAAAAAATTAGCCGGGCATGGTGGCACATGCCTGTAGTCCCAGCTACTCGGGAGGCTGAGACAGAAGGATTGCTTGAGCCCAGGAGTTCGAGGTTGCTGTGAGCTAGGCTGACGCCACGGCACTCTAGCCCAGGCAACAGAGTGAGACTCTGTCTCAAAATACATAAATAAATAAATAAACAAATAAATAAATAAATAAGTAAAATTGAAAAGACATTTTAAACAGCCAAATAAATGACAGAAATTAAGAACTAACCGGGTAGATTTAAGAGCAGATTTGATGCAATTAAGAAAGCATTAGTGAACTGGAACTAAGTGATAGGTCAGAAGAAACTATCCAGAGTTTAGAACAGAGACAAAAAGATGGAGGATATAAAAGAAAAGATATAAAGGGAACTCATAAGACGGACAAACAAATGTATAATTTGGAGCACCAGAAGGAGAGGAGATACAAAGGCAGTGGCTAAGAATTTTCCAGAACTGATAAAAGACATCAAACCATAAATTCAATAATCCCCGTGATCCACTAGCTGGAAAAATAAAAACAAAGCCACAAAAAACAAATGCTGGAAATGCAGAAAGTCAGTGAAAAGGAGACGGTTTTTAAAAGGGCATCGCAGGTAGACTGACAGCTGACGTCTCATGAACAATGGAAGATGGAAAGCAGTGGAATTATATTTTCCATGTGCTGCAAAGAAACAACTGCTACCCAGATACTGCATCCTTTACTACTTGTGATATTTTGAAATGTGTATTTGGTCTTCAGCCCTGTTTCCTGACATACAGCTCCCCAAATCCTTAGACTCTCCAAAGTGATGTCTTTGTGTGTGCTAATGAGTTGACCAGTGACTGGTGGCTCCTAGGCAGCTTCAGGACTGGGGCTGGTCCCAGGAGAGACCAAGGCAGGATTAGGTGTAGGGACATCCAGCCACAGCCCTCAGCCTCCACGGAGGGGAGAGGGGCTGAAAGTTAAGCTGATCACCAATGGCCAATGATTTAATCAACCATGCCTACGTAATCAAGTCTCCATTCAAACCCAAAAGGATGGGGTTCAGAGGGATTTGGAGTAGACGAATACCCGGAGGTTCCTGCGGGGTGGCACAACCAGGGAGGGCGCGAAAGCTCCATATCCCTCCCCCACACCTTTTCCTGTGCAAATCTTCATCCATGTCCTTCATAGTATCCTCTACAATCAATGAGTTCTGGGCACTGCTCTAACAAACTAATCAAACCTGAGGAGGGGGTTGTGGGAACTCCAATTTATAGCCAGTCAATGAGAAATTGCAGAAGCTTGGACTTGGCACTGGCATCTGAAGCAGTCTTGGGGACTAAGCCTTCAACCTGTGGGATCTGACACATCTTAGATAGCTAGTGTTGGGACGGAATGTGAGGACACCCAGCTGGTGTCTGCTGTGGAGCTGACTGCTCGCTTGCTGGTGGGGAAAACCCCAGATCTCTAGTCGCAGAAGTCTTCTGTGTTGACTTGCTGAGTGAGAGAAATTTAAAAAGCACTCTGAGTTTGTGTGTTTTTTACCTTCAGATTACTGAAAGGAAAATAAATATAATTTATACAAATAAATTATACAAATAACAAACAACAAACCTATACTAAAAGAAATTCTAATGGATCAACTTCAAGTTAAAGGGAAACGTACAGTCAGAGATGCAAGAAGGAAAGAAGGGCAGATGCGCATTGGCCATACACAGAAATAACGAATATTGCAGCCTATGAAATTGGAGGAAAACACATAAACTAAAATTTATATGGCAACAATAGCAGATAAAGCAGGAGTGGAAAAGTCATGTTACAGTGCTCCAGCATCATTGCATTTTCTAGGAGGAGGGTCAAGGTATAAACGAACCTATCAGTGAACATTAATGTTAAAGGTGGACGTGGTGCTGTCCCGAGCAATCGTGGACAGAACAGAAACAGCGCACACATTCCCAGCCAACAGAGGGATAAGGTGGGATTATTAAAATACTCGACATAAAACATGGCAAGAAAGGAGAGAAAGAAATATGAGACAGGTGGAACAAATAGCACAAAAAAGACATAGATTGAAACACAACTGCATGTCATGCATTACATGAAAATGAATTAAATGCTCCGTTTTCAAGGTATCCTGTACAAATACTACCAAAGGAAGGCCGGTGTAGTTATTATTATCAGATAAAAAAGATCATAAGGCAAAAAGTTCTGTCAGAGGTAAAAAGTGCTACTCGATAATAATACAGATGTACAGCGTTTCATTTGTATGTTCCTCACAGCAAGGCCTTGACATACAGAAATGAAAAACTGAACAAAGGAAATAGGTGAATTCACACTCGTGGTGGGACATTTCCACACACCTTCTGTAGTCAAAGATAGACCAGGCAGACAAAAATAATCTGTCAGAATACAGAAAATTTGAACAATGCAAATAATAAATAAGACCTAATGGATAACATGAATAGAACATTTAAGATTTTTTTAAACCACATACTGAACCATAAAGCAAGTGCCAACAAATTTCAAATGATTGTAAAAATTACAGGGTTTGTCCATTGGTCACAGTGCAGTTATACTAGAAATGTTAACCAAAAGAGTAGAAATTAAGAAATATAATATAAATAACTCTGGAAAGAAATATAAAAATTCTAATTGGCAAAAGCTTGTGAGGTTGTGGTAAAAGCAGAACTTCCAGGGGAAATTTATAGTTTTGTATGTACACCTTAGTATGCATATTTAATACGTAAACCCAAAATTTAGTAAACAAACCCATATATAGTAAAGAAACCCAAAAACAATAGAAGAAAAAATTTAAAAAATTGACAACAGAAGTTAATGAAATATAAAACAAATATTGAGTAAAGAGAATCAACAAAGCCAAAACTTGTTTGTTTAATAAAATAGATAAACCTCCAGTGAAAGTGATCAAGTAAGAAAGAGGAGTCATAAGTTACCTATATCATGAATGAAAAAGAGGAAATCACTTTAGCCCCCGATGCTATCAAAGAAGGTAACCAGAACATATAAACACCTTTATAATAATAATAAATTCAAAATTTTAGGTAAAACAGAAAATTTTCTAGAAAATTTCAACTTACCAAAACTGCTCAAGAATGACTAACAGAGAAAAGGATGTTAGCATTGTGGAGTAATGACTTTCTGGGAGAGGAGGGACACAAGCCATCATTGCTCAGGGGCAGGAGGAGTGGGAAGATTCCCGGGATCCTGGGAGAGAACACTCTCCACAAGCAGTGAGCACTAGGTGTCGGGAAAGGGGAGCCTCCCCACGTCCTACTTGTTGCTGAAGCCCAGGAGTGAGCGGTGGCTTGAAACAAGCCACCTGATTGTGCCTTGGTTGTCGTCATGGCAAGGGTGCCAAGGCTGTTCGGCTGGGGAAAGAATAGTATCTTCAACAAGTGGTGCTGGGAAAACTGGGTATTTCTATCAAAACAATTAAGCTAGATCCCGCCTCACACCATAGACAGCCCCAGCCAAAAAATAACAGGACTGTGACTGAGTCACAGGGTCCTAAGAACTGAAATAAATGGTGTCAGCAATGAGAATTTAGAGCTTTAGGTCGACTTGAAATATTAAAAGTCCATCTGGTTGAACTGTGTAAGTGGCTGCTTCAACCCAAAAAGGAGATGCGAAGTCTTGCCCCCTGCTGCACCCCAATCCTTCCTCCTCCTCCACCCTGACTCAGCTGCTTTAAGAGAAAGGCCAAAGATGACAGGAAAGTTCAGGGAGGGGAGGGACTCAAACTTTTACAACTTTGCTGGTTACAGGCACTCAAGCCACCACCCTACTGGTCCTGTGGGGGATGGGGGTGTCAGGTGCAGGGTTACCCTAAGGCTCAAAGGACCATAGGTGCAGCTTCAGTGGAGTGTGCAGTACAAAAAGGAAGGGGCTTGCAAGAAAATGAAATTAAAGGCATCCGTATTGGAAAGGAAGAAATAAAACTATCTTTATTTGCAGATGACATAATTTTAATATACAAAATCCTAAGAAATTCACTGAAAAACCATTAGAACTAATAAATGAGCTGGCAGGTCACAGGTTACGAGATCAATATACAAATATTGATTGTATTTACACACAATAGCAATGAGTGATCCAAAAATAAAATTAAGAAAACAATTCCATTTACAATAGTATTAGAATAAATAAAATACTTAGGAACAAGTTTAACCATTTAGTGCTAGACAAGTACACTAAAAACTATAAAATATTGCTGTAAGAAATAAAGATAAAGATTTACTTAGATAAAGATCTAAGTAAATGGGGAAAAATCTCATGTTCATGGATCAGAAGACTTAATATTTTTAAGATGGCAGTACTCTTCAAATTGTTCTATAGATTCAACACAATCCCACTGGCTTCTTTGCAGAAATTGATAAGCTGATCCTAAAATTCATATGGAAACTCAAGGAACTCAGAATAGCCAACACAACATTTAAGAACACCAAAGTTGGAGGACTCACACTTCCTGATTTCAAAACTTACTACAAAGCTACAGTAATCAAAACAGTGTGGTACTGGCATAAAGATGGATGTATAGACCAATAGCATAGAATAGAGAGCCCCAAAATAAACGCTCACATTTACAGTCAGTTGATTTTTGACAAGGATGCCAAGACCGTTCCATGGGGGAAAGACTAGCATCTTCAACAAATTCTGCTGGTAGAACTGGAAATCGCTGTGCAAAAGAATAAAGCTAGACCCCTACCTCACACCACATACAAAATTAACTCAAAATGGACCAAAGACTTCAATGTAAGAGCCAACATATTATGCATAGAATTTTATGCTCTTCGAATAAAGTATAGATGTAAATCTTTGTGACCTCAGATGAGGCAGTGGTTTCTTGACTGCGACAACAAAAGCACAGGCAACAAAAGAAAAAATACATGGACCGGATATCACCAGAATGAATAACATCCGTGCTTCAAAGGACACCTTCAAGAAGTAAAAAGACAACCCCCAGAATGGGAGAAAGAACTTGCAAATCATGTTCTGATAAGGGATATATATCTAAAGTACTATCACAATTCAATAATAAATACACAAATAACCCAATAAAAATGAGCAAAGAACTGGAATAAGCATTTCTCCAAAGAAGTTATACAAAGAGCCAACAACACATGAAAAGATGCTCAACGTTACTATCAGGGAGAGTGCAAATCAAAAAACACGATGAGATCCCGCATCTCACCCAATGGGATGGCTACAGTGGAAAAGGCAGACGACAACAAGTGTTGCTGCGAAGCTGGAATGTCATACATTGCTGGGGGAACAGAAAACGGTACAGCCACTTTGGACAGCCTGGCAGTTCCTGAAACAGGGAAACGAAGAATTACTATACGCACCAGCAGTTCCGCTCCTGGGTCTACGTCTGTACATACCCAAGAAGACTGAAACGTGTGTCTACACAGAAATATTTATGTGAATGTTCGTGGCAGCATCATTCTGGCTTTATTCAACATAGCCCGAAAATGGAACTAACTCCAATGCCCATCAACTAAGGACTGGATAAATTAAAATAAATGAATATTCTGCTCTACCAAAGATGCCGCCGGAGAGAGTAGAACGAGGCAGAGCCTGGGAAAAGGCGTCTACGGCACTCACGGCCTGGCTCAGACACACGCCCGCAGGTCAGCAAGAGACGACTCAGTAGGATGGGGGGACCTGAACAGTTGCCCACGACGGACAAACCCAGAGGGGACGGACAGACCAGACTTGCTTGGCCTTGTTAGGAGACAAGACACGAAACCGCGCAGCCGTCCCACACGCGCTGCCAGGCTGTGGCCCCGCGCGCACCCGCACACGCCGTGTCTGACGAAGCCGAGACGGCACATCCACGGCCCAGAAGCCCACTGCCGGGCGTGGGCTCCACACACGGGTGCCACTGCCCAGGACAGGCCTTCGAGGGCTTCACTAACAGCATCGTTGAGAGCGTCTGCAACTGGGAACAGCCCTGCCTCAAAAACTTACAAACGGAACTGGGTACTGCCCAGCAACCCTCTTCTGGGTTTATGTCCGGTGGAAATGGAACCGTCACTGCCTGGAAACCCTGCACACACATGTCCACTGTCGCATTTGCGTGTCTGCTGGTGGATGCGCGGACACGCTGTGTGTGCAGGTACAGAATGGAACATTTCTCACCCAGAGCAAAGCAGGGCCGCCATTGCAACGCCACAGATGAGGCTGGGGACACGGAGCTCAGTGGGGTGGGACAGTCTCCATCGTGTGTGGCGTCTGAGAACACTGAACTCAGGCAGGCAGAGGGGAACACGCTGCCGGGCGGGGCGGGGCTGGGAGGACGCTGGCCAGGGGCGCGTTAGGACGGCTGCGTCTGGGGCTGCGACACACAGGGTGGTGGCCACAGCTGACACCGCAGCGTCGCTTCTGGAAATCTGCCAGGACCGCAGGTCTCAAACGTCTTCACAGCCCCCACGCAAGTGGCATCTCCCATGGTGCCGGCGTGTTAATTGATTTGACTGTGGTCATTTCACCGTGTGCAGGTGGATCAGATCATCACGTCGTAGATCCCAGACACGCAGCTGTGCTCGTGAATTACACTCCATGAGGCTGGAAAAATTTCTACTGCATGTCTCCCAGCGCCAAACAGACAGCTGTGGTCTAGTGACAGTCACACGGCAAGGATGCTGAACCAACGCCACGGAACACGGATGAGCCACTGTGAAAACAATCCGGAGGGGAAATGGCCGGAGCGAGACGGTGCTGTCATGGAGATGAGGAGACGGCGTGGCCTCGTCAGGGGGCAGTCTTGGGGGTGGCACGGGGTGGGTGAGGGACGGCAGCCCTGGGCCCGCTGCGGTTGGCGCTGCATGCGCTCGTTCCCCGCACATGTATGTTGTGTGCCTTTTCTGTATGTTAAGGGTTAGAAGTCACAGATGGAAAAGTTGCCTCTAGATGGTGGGTCAGGGTCAGGGGCGGAGGTCCCTGGGGCTGGGCCACCGACCAGGTGGGGGCTCCCTGCACTGCCCCCGCCGCACCCCTCCGGCTGTGGCTCCTGTGGACGGTCCACTGAGTTTTCCTTCCTGCTTCTGAGGCGTGAGCCCGGCCCGCAGGTGTGTGCAGAGGCCTCGGGCCTGCAGCTGCCTGCCTGGGCCCAGCTCCCCCGGCCCACCACAGACCGCTGCCGCCCTCCCCTCGGGAGAGTCCAGGAAGGAGGCAGAACACGCTGGCCCTGTTCCTCTGCCATGGACGGGGCCCAGGCGCTGAGCGCACAGGCTGCTGGCAGGAGCCTCCTGCACTTCCTTCCCCCCCAGAGATCCTCCAGCGGAGGAGGTGGCAGGCGAGGCCCAGGCCGGAGTGCTGGGGGGCCAGGGCGGGGGTGGGGAGCGATTCGGGCAGCCCCTCTCTACCCAGCACCGGGTCCCGCTCCTTCAGCACTGGGAAAATGCTACTTCCCAAAAACTGACATTTTGTACTATTTTTTTCTGCTTGCAATACCTTGTAAAACATGCAATACAGACATGGAAAACAAGGGGGGAGGACTGGACTGTCTCCCTCCTGGATGCCCCTGCTAGCAGCTGGGTGTGGATGCCAGGCACCCCTGGAGGAGAACGTGGGTTTAATCCCTGGGTCTGACTTACTGGGGCGGGGCCACTGGCTTCTTAGAAACCTGCCCTTGGGCCAGTGTTTGCTGGGGTCCAGGGCCGGAACCAGCCGGCCACGAGGGCCTGAGCCCAGCCCGGCCGGCTGCCCAACGCCATCGGGGCTCTGGCAGAAATGCAGGGAGACCCCAGGTGACCTGCCACCCCCAGGCGGGAGGGAGGACAGCAGGCCTGTCACGGATCTGCAGGGTGGAGACGCTGCCTGCAGGGCCCTGGCCGCACCCCAGCCCGCCCCAGTGGCTGTCCTCCTTCCACGCACTCTGCCTGCAGCCTGGAGCCCAGGCCTTCCGGCCAGTTCCGACATCACTCTCCTCCCGGCCGAGCACCTGCTGCTAAGAAACGCAAGGCTGCCGCCTGGACGTCACAGTCCCAGTGGGTGGCACAGGCCCCAGGAGGGACTCGCACTCAGGCGCCTAGTGCAGTCTGCGCAGTGGACAGGGTGAGCATGGCAGGCGTGTGCCCAGGGTGCTCCCACCCCCACCCCCACCTCCTCTCCCAGCTGGGTGCTCCCGCACCTCTGAGCAGGTCGATTGCTGGGTGGGGGGTTGCTGGGCAGCTGCCTGGGCTGTTCCCCTGGGGAAGCAGTTGCGGTGATTCTGTGAGCCCCGAGGCTGCCCGCCCTGGGTCGGGTGCAGGGCTGGCCGGCACCTTGCTCTCCTGCCAGTGGGCACCCAGGCCTTTCCTGCAGGGCGGGGCTGGCCCTGGCTGGCTCGGGAGGAAGCAGAGGCTGCTCTGGTGGCTGGCGGCATTTCCGACTTGGATGAGACCAGGGAAGAGCGGATACGTCCTGGGGAGCCTGTTGGGGAGGCGACTTCCAGCTGAAAGTGTGTGACGGCATCTGCCTGGTCCCCAGCTCGGGAGCCTGGAGTCAGGGGCTGCTCTGAGCAGGGCAGGGTGGGCCTGGGGGCAGCCAGGGCCCCTCCAGCCTCCAAGGACCCAAGGAGCCCATGAAACAGCACCGGCGCTCCGCGAACATCAGATGCAAAGGGCGGCACCCGCTCCCTGCTTTGACTTCTCTGCCAAAAATACAGCAACAAGCCCCTGAGGCACTTTAGAAGCTTGTTTTGAAAAATGTAGGCATGTCCTTCAATTCCCAGCAGCCTGCTGGGTAATTAGGGCTCCTCCCACAGGCACGGCCGAGGCGTCCTGGGCAGCAGGTGGGCAGGGCCTCTCGGGCTGACTGGGAAGGTCCGCAATGGAGCCGCTCAGTGCCCAGCCCTGGAGGGGGGCGGGCTGCCCCAGGCTGAGCACCCCCGTGTGGTGCTGGGCTGGGCTCCCGGAACTGTGCAAGTGGCTGCAGGAGGGACTGCGCAGTAGCTGTGTCCAAGGCAGAGGTCCAGCCCCTGTGAGGGCTGGGCTGCTGCTCTAACTGGGAGACAGCCAAGGTGACTTCCTGGAGGAGGGGGTATCTGAGCTGCATTCAGCTCCCCAATCAGGGGGAGGGGATGAAGGAGAGGACTCCCTGGAGGGCAGGGAAACAAGAGCGTGGTGGACGGCCGGTCCTCCCGTCCCTGTGTCTGGAGAGGTCCAGGGCTTCCTTGTGGCATCCCCTCTCCGATAGCGGCCACCTCTGGGGCATCCAAGCACCTGCTGCCCCCTCCCATGCTCCCTCCTGCCACCCCCTCCTGGCAGAAGCACTTCTCGGCCCAGGGCCCCGACATGCCTGTCCTGTGGGCGGTGAGGTCCACACCCCCTCCACGTCCACCTCCAGCCCCGGCGCTGCGTCCTGGCCTCTAGTGAGACCTTGCCGCCCCCAGCCTGTCCGCACGTCCATGCCTTAGATGCAGGGGCCTCCTCCCTGCCCCCCTGCGCCTGCAGCCGCCACGGCCAGAGCTGTGATCTCTAGACGCAAGCCTGGCAGGCTCCTGCCCCTACACCTGAGACCCTCCTCCTGCCAAGCTTGCTCACAGGGACAGTGGTCGCTCCTCAGGAGCCCCGTCCCCACGTCTGTCTCCCACAAGCCTCCAAGGCCACCTGTGCCTGCTCCTCTCCCCCACCCCCACCCCCACCCAAAGCAGACAGCAGGAAATGTTTGCTGAAGGGTGGGTTCGAGGCCTGAGAGGCCGCGGCAGACCCTCAACAAGGCCCTGGACGAGCTCAGAGATCAGTGTGGTCCCGGACCACCCCGCTGTGTGGCGGGTTGAGTCAGAGGCCTGGACACAGTCCCTCGGACCCCAAACCAGCCTGCAGAGCCTAGAAGCAACTTGCGCATGGGCCGAGTCCAAGGTGCCGGGAGCAGGGCAGTGGCTGCACACAGCAGGTGTTTAATAACGGGGACCTGGTTGGCTGGATGAATGGCTGCCTTGCTCTGTAAAGAACCAGTTTATGGGTGTTTGGGCTCCAAGGCCGGGCCCCTGTAGGGGAGGAAGGGCCGAGGCCAGGCGGGGGCGGCCAGCTGCCTGGGTGCAGGCATGTGTGTACCGGGCCAGGTCCCTCAGGCCACTGTGTCCCAGACCAGCCAGTGCCCCACCCTCATGCTAGTCACACGCCGGCCTGGCCGGGAAGCCCACGGGGCAGAAGGGGCGCTAGTGGTGGGGGCCTTCTGGGAGCAGCTTGTCCCGGCCGCCCCTTTACTACAAATGGGGGCAGAGGGAGACCCAAGACTGCGGTGCAGTGAGGAGCACCCAGCATCCCCCGTGAGCAGGAGGGCAGGCAAGTACGCACCTCGGCAATGCTTCTCAGGTGCGTCCCTGAACAGGCACCATGATTCGCCCCTCTGCGTGGGCCACACTGCGGGTGCACACGGCCTTGGAGGCTGTCAGAGCTGGGGTGACCACCTCCAGGCTGTGCCCAGGCCAGGCTGGGGACCACCTTCACCCAGGAGAGTGGTGGGTTCAAGTGTAGGCGGGGATGGCACCCTGGATAGCTCACTGCCTCGGACACAGCGAGGCCACTTGGAGGAACTGATCGCAAGGGAAGGGATGTGTACAGGACAGAGGCGCATCGTCAATTCATGGGAGACGCTGAAACCACCTACATCGTCAGCAAGAGCGCCTGGTTAAAACAATTACAGTGTAGCCACAGGATGGAATATTATGTTGTCATTAAAAAGCATGTTTTCACAGCAAATTTAAGGCATGGGAAAACGCTTGTGGTGTAATACTGAAAGAAACATGCAAAAGAGAGATCCGCGTGAGATGGAAGCCCAAGTTTGTTTCATAAAACTCGAAATACGCTTGAAAACAGATAAGGAAGAAATCCACCAAAATGTGAAAAGTAGTTATTTTTGGATGACGGAATTATGGATGTATCATCCCAATGATCAGAAGATGAACAATAAATATTTACTGAGCAGCTCCTAGGATCAAGTACTTTTCTAGAAGTTTGGACAGCACAGTGAACAAAATAGACACACGCATGTCTGTGTCCACTTAACATAACATATACACATACACACGCATGTCTATGTCCACCTAACACAACATACACACACATACATGCCCATGTCTATGTCCAGCTAACATAACATACACACACACATATAGGCCCATGTCTATGTCCACCTATCATAACATACACACACACATACAGGCCCACGTCTGTGTCCACCTAACATAACATATACACACACGTACACGCACATGTCTATGTCCACCAATCATAACATATACACAGACACACCTGTGTCTATGTCCACGTAATATAACATATACACACACATACACACACACATAAATAGGTACTGTGTGTTTATACTGATACGTCCAATGCCAATCCAACGTGAAACCACTGGTTTCCTTTTGTGCTTTCTCCTATCCACACCTGCAACCTCTGTCTTCCACAGTGAGGCTGACATTATTCTCAATGTATTTACTCATTTGCTCAATAATTGTAAAATTGCTAACCCATACTGCTGTGAAAAACAAAGCTACACTTGGAGTTGAATATTTGTTTACTATTCTTTTTAATACAGTTTTCCAGTATAAAGTATTATATTAAAATTATATGCTAAAATTAGATAATCTTAAAGCAAATATTATAAAGATTAAACATATGCTCAGGATATAAAAGAAAATATGTACATAATGAGGAGAGAAATGAAAGATGCAGGAAAGACCCAAATAGAACTTAGGTGAGTAAAAAATAAAATAGCTGAAATGAAAATACACTGAATGGGATTAATAGGTCAGACACAACAGTAAAAAAAAAAAAGAATCAGTTAATTTGAGGACATGACAATAGATATATCCAAATGAAGGAAAGAGAGAAAAAAGATTTAACAAAAGATGACAAAGGCTCAGTGAGCTCTGGGACAGTAGTGAGCAGTTTAATGTGCGTATAATCTGGGTCTTCAAACGATAGGGGAGAAAGAACAGGAGAGAAAACATTTGAGGACGGCTGAGATTTTTTTCAAATTTCATGAGAACTATACACCCACAAATCGTAAGTCTTAAGAACCTCAAGTGGGAGAAATGTTTTTTAAAAAGCCCACAACAACACACCTAATAATCAAATTTCTGAAAAGCAGTGATAAAAAGAAAGTCTCAAAAGCAACCAGAGGAAGGTGACACATACACAGAGGGACAGAGCTGGGAACGACAGCAGACCTCTCGTCGGGAACCATGCCAGTCAGAAGACAATGGAGTCGCATCTTCAAAAAACTGCAGGGAGGAGGGTGCAAAAAACAAACAAATAAACAAAGACTCAAAGTCAGCCCAGAATTCTACACCTACCCAGAAGAAATATTTTTCAAAAATGAAGGTAAATTTGAAAATTTTCAGATTAACAACAACTGACATCACTCACGCCCAGCAGGTCTGCACTACAGGAGATAGTAAAGGAAGTCATTCCAGCAGGAGGAAAGTGACGTGTAATGGAGATCCGGGTCCACTCAAAGGAATGCAGAAGACTGGAAGTGGTGAATATGCGGGTCGATATATAAGACTTTCCAATTTTTAATCTCTTTAAATGATAATTAACTGTTTAAAGCAAAAATACTAATGATGCATCATTGGGTTTGTAACACATGTAAAGGAACATGTATGACAACAATAGCGTGAAGGCCAGAGCCAGAAAGCGAGATGTGGCTGGAAGGAGACTGCACTGTACTTGAAAGAGCGCATTATTTGAAGGTAGACTAGTTCAAATAATGCGCTCTTTCAAACGTATTTCAAACCTGGAATAATCACTAAAAGTCAACAAAGAGGTATAGCTAATGAATGAGCCGGTGTGGAGATAATAGGAAATCATTAAGAAAATCCCAAAGAAGAAAATACAGAGAACAGATGTAACAAACAGGAAGGTGACAAGTTAAAACCCAACCATATGGCTATTTACACTAAATGTAAATGGTCTCACACTCCAATTAAAATGAGGAAATTTGTCAGACTGGATGAAAAACAGGACCGATGCTATATATTTTTTTTTTTTGCATTTATCAGAAAGAGAATCCAGGCCAGTCATCAAGGTTCAGTTAGAGCGTCGCTGAAGATCTCACAGGGGCCCCAACAAGAAGCCAGAGCCACTGCCCGGCCGCAGTTCTACCCGTGCTGTGCCCACGCCCCGCACACACCACCTTTCTCCTGGGCCTCCCTGGGGGCAGTGGGGACGGTTTACCTTGTGTTTGTGCCGGAGGCCGACGCCATTCTCACCCTGAGCCCATCCTCACTCGAGGATCCCGCCTTCCATACACACCTCAGCCTTTCCCGTCCTCACACAGCAGGGCTGGCCCTGTCCCACCCACGGTCTCCCACGCTGCCGCATGACCACGGTCCCACAGCCCGATACTGCCATGCCAACGCCACGTGGCTCAGGCCATGCCTGGGAGGGGGCTGGGCCACGGGCCGAGGTGGGAGCGTGCAGGCCCTGTGATCTGTGCGGAAGAGCCAGCCGCAGCCCATGACCCACCCTGCTGGAAGAGGTGGGACCCCTCCTGGCTTGGGAAACACGGGGTGCAGTGTGCTGATGGCCACCAAGTGAGCCCACCGCATGCATGTGGAGTAGGAGGACACACTGCCTGTGGCTCACGCGTTTTGCCACGTGCATCCTTTGGCCTCAGCAGGAGTGACAGAGAGTCTTGCGCCTGGGTGCACCTGGCTGTCATCCCGCTGGGGTTTCTGAGGCCTATTTAAGACCACCACCAGCATGGTGGCACAAGGACAGATATGGTCCCTGCCCTCCTGCAGCACAGCGCAAGCAAGAAAACAAATGAGCGACTGGGGTAAGGTCAGAACTGATGGGACACACTGTGCAGGCGCAGAAGGCAGGACTGGGGTGTCTCAGAGCACAGGGAGGGTCTCCGCAAGGAGAGACAGGAGCCCACCGGTGTTCTGTACGGCTCCCTTGGTCACTCCGTACACAGAGAAGGGGGGCCAGAGGGAAGGCCGGGCGCGGAGGCCGGCAAGGAGGTGCTGCAGGTGTCCAGGTGGGTGGGGACGGGGCCTGCACCAGGTGGCTGGTGAGAAAGGCAGAGCTGTCAGTGACGTGGGGAACAAGGGCGTGGGAGGAGGCTCCCACAGGACATTCACAGAGACGGGCCAGGGCCAGGGAGGAGGCAGGACTTCTGAGTGGGTTCCACCAGGCTTGGAGCGGCACGGCAAGGGGGCAGCTGGACATAGGCGTCTGGAGGTCCCTGAATCTGCATTCTGAGCCTCAGTTTCCTGATCTGCCCAAGGGACAACTGCCCAGAGGTCCAGGCAGTCCTGGCAGGAGTTGCCAGGCTCTCGCACTCCAGCCAGAGGCCGCTTCCCGGGGAGCCCTTTCCTCTGCTGCCCTCCCCAAGGCACCACCTTGGCCAAGCCCTCCCTGGGGGCCCTGGGGCCTTGGTGGACAGGTCCAGAGGAGCAGCCAGGACCCTGCTCCCAGCCAAGGACCCTGCACTTGCTGGGATGTATCACGAGGTCAGAAAAGAACAGAGCGGGCTGTGATTTCTCCCATGTGTCTGCTGCCAGATGGACCTCTGCACAGGCCTTGGTTGCACTGCGGGTGTCCCTGTGGGTCAGGCGGATTTCCCAGATGACTTGGAGCCAGTGGTCAGACAACCGTGACAGTGATATGCATGTCACAGGCGTAACTGGAAGGGGGGTTCCACCCCAGAGACGGGGAAACTGAGGCTCATGGAAGAAAGGACCAGGCAAAGGTCACTGGCTGCCTGCGGAGCTGGGTCAACAGTGTCGTGGGCTCGGGAGGGCTGGGCCTGTGCCTCGGCCTGGGGATGCAGCGCGGGGCAGCAGACTGCGGCCAGGGCAGAGGCAGGCACTGGCCAGCGAGAGTCCAGGGCAGCTTGACTGCCGACACTCCCCCTCCTCGCCTGGGGCTCTGCCGGGCACGGCCCCCCAGCCCTTCCTGTCTCCCACTCAGGGCTCTACATTTCTTGGACTGGCCCCCAGAGTTTTCAAGGACAAGGAAGATAAAGAGTTTCTAAGACCTGGAGGTCAGGGAATGTCACAGCACTGAGGGGCCAGCAGTGGGGGCTGCAGCAGGCGGGACAAGACCCTCGAGGGGCCCCTGGCCCCAGCTCAGACACACGACTGGTGGACCCGGGCCCAGTTCGTCCACTGCACCGCCTGCACAGACGCACGGGCCCCTCACAGGAGCCCAGCACGTCCACAGATGCTGCCCACCTGGCCTCTCCTGTCCCCATCAAAGGAACAGAGGCTGGAGAGGATGTGCTGCCCAAGGCCACCCCAGGGTTTCTGACGCCAAATTAACGGAGATCTTCCTGTGCGGCCCTCAAGACCACACCCTGGGTGGGGCTGCACCTGGGGACAGCGGCTTCGGCTTCTGGGGGGAAACAGGGACGTCCTCTCACTTCCTGTGCCTGCCCAGACCACTCCACCCCCAAGTCCCGTGGCCTTCACCGGAAGTGGCAGTGAAATTCCCCTGCAGCCGGAGACTGCAGCACCCCGCCCCAGGGCAGCGATCTCTTAATCTGTGTTTAGAACCTCAGCGACAAAGCACAGCCTCCACACTTCACAGCCTCAGAACTCCCACGTACGGCGACCACCACACAGGAAGAAGCAAGACGATAGGTCTCTCCAGAAAGGGGGGCGCCCCATGCCGCTTTGCCAGGGCTGTGATCTGCGCGCCGTTTCTGACGCACACGGCAAAGCACCAGTCTCGTTCAGGGCACTCCTAATTCCCACCTGTGCCACGCAGCAGGCCCCCTCCTGGCTATGCCGCGGAGCCCCCGCAGGGAGGCCCCTGGGCTCAGCGCTGGCGGTGCCAGGCCCCTGCGGACTACGTGGAGCTGGAGGAGGCCAGAGCTGGCGCCCAGAGCAGTGTCCTCGTCCTGGTGGGCACCTGCTCCCCCTTCTTTCCGTTTGGCTCTGATTCTAGCCACTTCGTTTTTCCCTCCCTAGCCATGGAGCCCTCAGAGTTATTCCGGGCAAGGTGTCCGGGCTTGGCTCCCTCAAGAATTCCATTTTCTTTTCTACTGAGCAAACAGGACAGTGACGTGCCCTGTGCACACTCGTCCACATCAGCAAGTGCTCCTCAAATAGTACCCTCGTTTCAGGAAAAAGCTCTTACGGAGACACATGTTTTGTTGGCAGCCAGAAGTTTCATCTCTGATAAAACCACTTGTTTTCCTAGTGGATCTTTGCACTTTAGGACTGTTTCTCCCTGTTGTTTTGGCAAGGGTAGATGTTTGGGTGAGGCTGTTAAAGGGTCAATGGTTTTAATAATATTTTCACCTGTGACTTAGGGTGGGAACGTTGGGCCCAGCCCAAATGCTCAGGGAACATCCTGACAGCTCTGTTAGGACGGTGCCAGCAAGAGTCTCCCACCCCTGAGAGACACAGGCAGACCTAGCGCTTGCCAGCCCACTCTGTACCTCCCGAGTCAGTGCTGCCCCTGGTCCAAGTGGTGGCCCAGAGGGACGTCCAGCGGGGTGGCTTTGACAGACACGCCCCCCCCTCCCCCGTCACACCACCACGTGCTGCCACCAGGTGGACGCCTTCCTGAAAGCCTGGGGGGATGTAGCCGCCAGGCTGTGGAGTGGGGACCCACAGTGTGAATGACGCTGGCTGTGGTGGGGGGCGGGTCCTGAAGGTCACGTGGTGGAGGTCACGTGGACAGTGGTGGGTAGGGGTGATGACAACCGTGCAAGAGTGGATGGCGATGGGGGGCCATTGAAGATGACGGGGATGATGGTGGTGGGGGCTGGAGGAAGATGGTGGGGTTGCCAGGGCAGGTGGTGCTGATGGTGGAGGTGACTTTGTGATGGGGGCTGATGGCGGGGGTGGGGATGGGGCTATGGTGAGGCTGTGGCCGAGCTGAAGACATAGGTGGTGGTGGTGGGACTGGAGGCACCTGCACACCAGGCTGGCCCAGCAGTTTCCTAGACACCACTTGGGGTGATGCAGGGAACCTCGGGGACCAGTGCAGTGCACAGTCACCCACGCACAGTGGACGCTCCACGAAGTTATGAGGTGCAACGTTCATTCCCCCAGCGGGGGAGCCCACCAGTGACTGGCCCAGAGTCACAGCCCAGGGCCGTGGAAACAGGACTGGCACTCAGGTCATGTCATGTCATTCAGCCCAAGCTGCTCCCGTAGTCCCGAGGTCCGGGCCCCAGAACCTCCCTCTGCGAGCGGTTTGGAGGGTCTGAGCCTGAGTGGCCGGCCCCAGATCGAGGCGGGGGGGGGGTGGGGAGAGAGGGTTAAGGGGAGGACAGGCCTGTTGGGCCGTCCACGCTACTCCCAGCCGCCAGCCCTGCCCGGCGGGGGTCTGCAACAAAACAGGTCCTGCCCTGAGAGCCCGGGCAGAGTTCAGCCTCCTGGCACCGGGCCTCACTGCTGTCAGCGGGGGCAGCGCTAGGAGGGGCTGCGACCTCACGGGCCAGGCACCCCGCTCGGAAGCACGTGCGCGCTGCACGGACCGGGCAGGGACCCGCTCTGCGCCGGCGGGTCGGCAAGGCCGGGCCGCGCTCCCCTCGCTGCCGCCCAGGTGCCGGCTGCGCGCCCCGCCCCGCCGCGCCTCCGCGCGCCGCTGTCCGGCCGCCGCCGCCAGAGCAAGCGCTGTCCTCACTCCACCCCGGGCCGCCCCGGTGCCAAGCTGGCGGGCGCGGTACTCACGTAGAGCGCGGAGTGCCGGGCGCCGAAGAACGGGAAGGGCACGGAGAGCGGCCGCAGCCCCGAGCCGCCGTCGTCCTGCTTGGGGGTGGCGGCGTCGCCGCGCTCCGGGCCGAACGGGTAGAAGTCGGCGAGGGCCACCGCGCCGCGCGCCCCGCGCGCCCCCAGCCCCAGGGCCGCGGCCACCAGCAGCGCCCAGGCGGCGCCGCGCGGCATCGCGGGGTCGGGTCGCGGCGGGACGGAGCGACCAGCAGGCAGGCGCAGTGCGCGAGCCGCACCCCCGCCCCGGCCGCGCCGAGCTGTCGGGAGTCCGGGTCCGCGCTCGGCCGAGGAAGGCGCCGGGCGGGACCGCGTTGGGGGCCGACCCCGCCCCCCGGGGCCGCGGTTTAAATAGCCCCTGGCAGGGGCGGGGACGGGGCGGAGCCATGCAAATCAGCGGCCCTTAAAGCACCAGGCCCAACGGGAGGCCCGACCGCGTGCCTGGCGTCCTGGCGCTGCCCCGCCTGGTGCCGGCGGGGGGATCCCTTCGCGGGCGCGCACCCTGGGGCGGGGCCGTCCTCGCCCCCAAGGGTCCCGCCACCAGCCTGGGCCGGCCCGGGAGGCGCCACCGGGGCGTGCAGGACGGTTCTGGGCCGGACCCGGTTTCCCGAGGCCTGCGGGAGACGCTGGGCCGAGCGCGGACAGTCGGTCGGGTCGGAGCCGGCCTGGCCAAGCAGCGCCCGGATGAGCCTTTCTGCAAGTGCCGGGGACCAGTCCCGGGAGTTTATGTGACTCAAGGCATTGAACGAAACGTTTCCACCCCGCGCAGTCACATCGGGACATTCCCGGGGAGGGGGGGTTCAGGGACCCAAGGGAGCGTCAGGGCAAGAAAATTCCTGGGCGGCGTCCTGGGTAGAACGTCCCCCGCCCACCCCTGGAAGCGGACAGATGACCCTGGGCCTGGCGGGAGCGCCCAGGACCCGAGTGCCCACAGCTCGGACTCGGCGTACCCATCCTCTGGCCTCCCAGCCCTTCTCCAGCCTCTCGGGCTGCTCGCCTTGGCGCTGCTAAGTGTCTGTCCGTGGGCGGCCGAGTCTGGCTGGTCCACCTCTTGTCCCCAGGCCCGGTGCAGGGCCAGACTCCTGGGCTGTCATCCCGCCTGCGCTGGGCACTGCGTCTGGGGCTGGGCCATGTGACCGCAAGCCTGGCCTGGGCCCCAAAGGCAAGGCCGGGACAATGACAGCAGCTACCCTGAGGTTCCGGTGCTTTCATGTTTGGCCTTGTGTTTTTCTGTATTTTCCAAAACGTCTCCAGTGAGCGTGTGTAGGTTTACGGTGACAGCAATGCGCCTTACGTCATTTTTAAGAAGCAGCGGAGGGGTTCTCTCGGGAGGTGGCTGCGGCCCTCCCGGGTCACACACATTCCGTGCTTGGCATCTGTGCTCCGATGGTCACGGCCCTTTGCACTTGGCACCAGGGCCAGGCCCAGAATTTAAGGAGGTGCCCACCGACGGGGCGTCGCTGTCCTGGCACGACCCTGAGAGTGAGCTCCCCTTACCTTGGTGCCTGGGACACACCCTGCTTGGTGATCCTGTTTTGCGGAGGTCACGGCACAACAGCACTGGCCAGAAAAGAAGGCTCAGGAAGGCCGAGGCCGCCCGTCTTTGGAGGGAAAGTGGAGACGCTGTCATCGTGGGATACGGCAGCAAGGACCTGGGGAGCATCTCCAGTCAGGCTCACACACATGCCACACGCACTCTCGCCCATCCACACGCACTCTCACGCACACGCTCACACATTCACGCAGTCACACGCACACTCATACACACTGACACACATTTACTCACACCGACAGACACGCTCTCACACACACACACACGCTAACTCGCACACTCACACTCACACACACACACTCTTATACAGCCCTCGAATGTGCTTAAACTTCTTCCTCACGCACAGCTGGGCCCCCGCTCCTTGGGCAGGAGGCTGCTCCCTGCGCCTGGCTGGCAAAGGCGGGCGGAGTGGGTCCTCCGCCCCAGGGCAGCCTCCAGTGCAGAGCTGCCAGGAGGCCTGGGCACCCTGCTGGGAACCCATGAGGACACACTTTCCGATTTGTCTTTTCCTATGAAAACCTCCCAGCCCTCTACCCTCTGCCCAGGAGTTTCCTCGGGTGGAAGGGCAGGTGGCAGTGCCAGCCCTTGGAGTGGGACATTCCCACTAAAGAGGTGTTGGCTTTGGGGCAAGAGCCGCTTGCCTTCCTGCCATGTGGCACCAAGGGGGTCAGGGTCCCGGCCTCTGACCCCTCCCAGGGGGCTCCTGCCCTGCCCCCACTCCACATCCTCCCCCACGGCTACCCCTGCTTGGCCCTGAGAGCCTCGCTCAGGGTGTCACCTCCAAATGGGCCTTGAAGCAGCTGCCCAGGCCGCAGGTGGTGTCCCCGGCGTGGCTAACCATCTAAGCAGGTGCTACAGGGACCCTAGTCCAGGCCCATTTCTGGCTGGGTTTAGGTCTACCTGGGGACCTGTGGGGGCAGGGCTGCCCCAGGGCCCAGCATACCTGCGGGAACAGTGGTGCTCAGCAGGTGCATGGGGGGGGCGGAGACGGGGTCCCAACTGCCGCATGTTACAAGCCCCTGGTTGGGCCCTGGGAGGCCACGCTTCCCCACGCCTTGCTGACCCGCCACGGCCTGTGCTCCACAGGGCCTGGGAAACCGGGGGTTAACACAGGCCCCACTGCTGCTGGGCATTACATTTCATTAAAAAAAAAAAAACAAACTCACACAAGTCCACAGGCAAAAAAAGGGGGAAAAAAAGTTCTTTTCAGGTGCTAAAAATATTATCAGGAAATACTTTTCAGCAGTGTGCTGTTTTAGGTCCCCTCTGGACTCAAGGGCGCCTCTGTCTCTGCCACAGAAAATCCACATTTATCAAAACCAAAGCTGTTTTATCAAGCAGGCTCATGTTCTGTGGCCAGGAAACCCGAGCCTCCCCAACAGGCTGTGATATTTTAATTTAGGGCCTGAGTGTGTGTACAGCTTAGATGGGGGAGCCCTGGGCGCTGCCCTCAGGATGCCCCTGGACTTGGGGCTCCCTGTGGGCTGAGTGGGGAGCGCCTCTCCCGCCTGCACCTGGGGGGCTGGGCCTGCTCAGGGGCCCACGCAGGGCAGGGCTGGGGGCTCCAGGCAGCGGCTCCAGGCCCGGCTGCTGGTGGTAGGGGCTGGCTGGGGCACCCCGCTCCATGACCTTCTTTTTCCCTCCCAGGAATGCCTGGTGGAGCACAGGTCCCCCTGGAGCAGCTGGTCCTACCAGGCAGTGCAGGGCCCAGGTAAACGGCCACCCGCTCCAGGATGAGGCTGGGGAGGGCACCGGATCTGAGGGGCAGGTAAGGTCCGGCTCCCGGGCAGGCAACCCCAGCCCACCCCATCTGTCAGCGTCCTGTATGCTGGCCCACCGAGGCGGGTGGGGGACCCTGCAGTTCCTCTCTCCTGCACACGGAGCCCACACACTGGGGCGCCCATGACGACACCTCTGCCATTGATCTTGGGGTGGTCGGAGGGGGCTCACTGCCGCTTCATGCGGGCAAATGGAGAGGAACCGGGAACGCCATTGCAGGTGGCTCAGGGGCACCCTCGCCCCGTCCTTGGGGTGACCAGAGACCCCACCTCCCACAGGCAGTCGTGTTCACCACCCTGTGTGCCCCATGGCGGCCAGGCACAGCCAGGGCCCCGCATCGGGGAGGGTGGGGAAACAGCTGTGCCTCCCTCTGAGCTCTGGGCGCAGGGCTGGCGGGAGGCAGGTTACTGTGGGGCATGCGTGTCCTTCCCCTTCCGACTCTGGGGAGGGCGCCAGACAGGAGTCAGCCCCCTTGGCTCCCCGCATGCCCCCGGACCCCCCAGCTCTCTCCTCCTGGGCCTCACCTGCGCAGCGGGTCCAATGGTGGCAGGACCCTGTGCGGCCGCCTCCCTGGGCAGACAGGGTGGGGCGCGCTGCGGCCTGGGCTGGGGGTCCCGGCAAGGGCTCCCCTCACCTGCAGACCAGGTGCCCAGAGGGCTGATGTGAGGACGGAGGGAGGGTTTTCCACACCCCGGCCCACGGTTCTCAGTGATCCTTAGATTCTAAGACACAGAGGCCCACACGCTGCTGGAAATGTTCAAGAAAATGTCAATTTATTTCCACCAGAAAACCCCTTTTCCTAAATATATACCTCTTTCTCAAATAAGCAAAAACACTATCTCCTATGCTGATTTAACTGCTTGTGAAAACAGAAAGAGCTTAGAGAGCTCACCGCTTGCCGTGAGCAGCCAGGGTAAGGAGGGTGTGGAATCGCTGTGAGCAGGGTGGTCGCACTGCACGGGGCTCTTGCCTCAGTGCCGGGACAGCGTCTGGACCTGCACAGGGGCAGGGCGCGCCCTGCTCCTCCGCGCTCTGCCAGGTGCCGCCTCCGTGCGGGGACCTCCCGGCTCCCACAGGGATTTGAAGAGGGGGCATGGGCCAGCAGCCTCAGGGAACACACGGGGGCTCCCCCACTGGGAACCTCTAGCTCCTGGCACCTTCCTCCCGCCCTCAGGCCCCTCTGCTGGGTGTGGCGTGGAGGCCCCCATGAGGAAACCGCAGGCTGGGGAGGGGGGAAGGGAAGGGCCTATGTACTAAAGGCCAGGGCCTGGGTGCCACATGCGGCCCCTTGGTGGCCCCTTTCCTGGCTGGCAGACGCTGTCCAGCAGTGGGGTGAGCCTGCCTGCCGTCCTCCATGGGGTTCGCTGTTTGCCTCTAACTGCTGCTGCAGGGGTGCTGTTGGGCACCTGTGCCACCGCTAGCTCCTCCTTTGTGATAGATTGCTGTGCTCTTCCCACAGAGCCTGGGCTGAACTTCAGAATCCTTCTCAACACAGCTTCCAACAGAGTTCAGAGTGCAGCCTGTTTCCCACCTCTTTCTAGCTGCTGGTTTTGCACAATCTAGGACGTGTGGTGACTCCCTTACTAGTCTAACCGGGAAACGAGGTCTCACAGGACAGTCTATTCTAAGTCCTAGAGTGATGTGAAATAGACATACGGTTGTCACACGGCTCACAGTGACTGGACGGGGTGGGCTCCCGGCGACGGCGGCACCACAGTGCATGCGGGCGCTGACTGGGCTGCTGGTGCTCCGCGGATGTTGCCAACGCACAGCTTAGAAAACAAAAGAGGCCATTTGGGAGGAAAGCAAATCGCTCTGCCGAGGCTGACGGGGCGCAGAGCAAACACAGCAGGTGAGCCCTGGGCAGGCCCGCAGTGGCCGCTCGTCTCCGCGGCAACCAGGGCCGGTTCCCACGGGACTCTCCCAGCGCTCACAGGCGGGAAAGTGGGGGGCTCCGTGATAACTCTGCACTTTACCCTCCACTGCCTTTCGTGGCCCGTGAGTCACGGGGACTTGAATGAGTCATTTCCAGCCACCTGCCCCCGTGACGGGCTGCAGTTCCTGGATACGGAGGTTCCGCAGGCTCCGGGCGTGGGGCGGTGGTGGCTGGCCTCGCAGGACATTGTGTTTCTGGCTCTAGGCGGTGGAAATGTTTTCCACGTGTTTTCCCGTGTTTACAGAGCCGAGGGCACGCATTCGGTGAGGAAGCTGGCCTGACAGGGCCTGGCCGCGGGAGGCTGGCCAGGCCAGCACGTCCGAAGCCGAAGCCGAGCGCCAGGCCCAGGCAGGGCTGAGAGGAGGCGCTGAAGCCCCTGCTGTCCGCAGGGGTGGGAGAGGCTGTCATAGACTAGCGACCGCAGCCAGGTCTGGCACCAGCTGCAGGCTGAGTCCTGGGGGCGGGAGGAGCTCTGCAGTCCCTGGGATCAGCATGCGCCCGCTGCCCTGGGGCCCCGGAGAGCGTGTGGTGGGCTCCAGGGTGAAGGTACACGCCCTGTGCCCTCTGCCAGCATCGCACCCACCCCATCGGACCCCGTTTGGCCCCTTTGTGCAGAGCACAAGGCCGGTTTTCCCAGCAGTGGCTCCCAGCAGCCTGAGGCCCTCGGTGGCTCTTCCAGGGCCCGCTGCCCCGGCCAGTCTGGCCACCGGCGGCCCGCGGCAGGGCTCACTGCCCGGCCTGGCCAAAGGGCGCCTGTTGCCGCCGCTGCACTTCCCGGTCCAGCTGCTCCTTCAGGCTGGCCACCTGGGGACAGGGCAGGGGCTCAGTGGGGTGTGCTGGCCTCGTGCCTGGGCCCCCAAGGCACAGGGGCGTGGAGAACTCTGTGGTGGGAAGGGCTGGGAGGCCACAGTCCACGGCTCCTAAGGAGAGGTGGCGTTTGTGGGAGAGAATCACCAGGCAGAGGGACAGACTGACCAGCAGGCAGGGCCAGCTCTTGTCGTGAGCACCCATCCTGGGGGCCCTGGGGCCCGAGGCCACCACACCCCCACCGTAGACCGACCCCCTTCCATTCAGGCCACGAAAGCGCTCTGAGGAAATTAATATTCCTCTGCTTTTAAGTTTAGCAAACGTGGTTTGATGGGTCAGGGACACTAACTTGGGAATGACACTGGGCAGTGACTTCCCCTCTCTGGGCCTCAGTTTCCTCATCTGTACATGAGGGTTTGCCCAGAGAGCGCCAAGATGCCGACAGCTCCAAGTTCCAGACTCAGCGGTTCGGCCCCGGCAGGTGTGTTGCGTGTGCGTACACCTGTGCGGATGTGCGGGCCATGTACTCGCCCGAGGCTTAACTGTGCCCACCGTGTCCCCAAGTGAACCGCTGCATATCCTTTGTGACGACTCTGAAGGGCAGGGGCCACAGCTCTGTGTGCCAGGCGCTGTCTCAGCACCTCACGGACAGCGACCCTGACAGGAACCGTCCTCACCAGCCCCCTTTATAGACGGGGCACAGAGAGGGTGTCACAGGCCCCAGAATGCACACAGTGAGGTGTGAGATGGGCCACGGCCCTGTGCCCTTGAGGGGCGGAAGTGCAGGGAGAGCCGGAGCCATGCAGGGCTCCCAGCTGGCAGCAGAGAGCACCTTGTTGCTGGAGGGTTTGAGTGGAGGCCAGGCCGTCACCCCATGGGGTGCTTCTGCGCGACGCGAGTCCTCCCCTCCCTCCCTGTGCCCCCCGAGGGGTGGGGGCCTGGCCCTACCTGCTCCTCCAGCACCTGTGTTTGCTGCTGGTGGGACTGCTTGCGGGGCTCCAGGGCCTGCAGCTGAACGCCGCGCAGACGCTCTGCCTCCATGGCCGGGTCCCGCTGGGCGTGGGCGTGGGCCTGCTCCCGCCCCGCTCTCTGGGCCTGGGCCAGAACGCAGGCACCTCGCTGCTGTCCCCGAGGGCACACAGAGCCCTGGGGTGGGAGTGCCGTGGGGCACCCCACCCCACCCTGGGGGCTGCTGTTCCCCTGTTGGCTCCACTGCCCGCTGCTGGGTGCGGCGCCGGCCCAGGACTGGCCAGCAGACCTGGCGTTTAGTGCACACAGTCAGCCCCGGGCCTTGGGTTCGAGCCACCTGCTCAGGGCTTTGGCCCAGCTACAGCCAAGCCACAGCCTCCAGGGTGAGCCTGAAACCTGTTTCAATAGCATCCTGGCTTCTTTGTGGCCAAGCTGGGGCCTGATTCCTGTCCCTCAACCCCCTGCTGTTTCCTTGTCTGGGGATGGGGTGTGCCCAGCAGCCCATGGGGAGACCAAACCCTGTGAGGCCCTGTGGGCGTCAGGCCCTGAGCCTTGGGTGAGCCCCTCATAAGGGCCCTCAACCATCCCACCACTCCTACGAGGACTTCGGTGTCTCGGGAAAGGCAGGGGCCCTGGAGAGAAACCAAGTGGGGCCCAAGGAGCCCTGGGTCTGGGTTCCAGCTCTGCCTGGGTCCTAGATGTGACCTGGGTAGACCTCACTGTTGTCTGGGCTTTGTCTGTACAGCTGCCATTCCCGTGTATGCGTGCATATACATGTGTAAGCATGTATGAGACAAGGCACACTGGCTCACCCCTGCGGGACCCACCCCACCCCACGTCCACCCCGAGGCTGGGGTACACAGAGCTCCACTGGCCCGGCTGACCTGCAGCTGCTTGGGAACTGAGGGGGTCAGGAAGGGCACTGCCCTGGGCTAGCCATTTGGCACCTGCGGCCAGAATGGAGAGGAGGAGCATGGGGCCAAGTCCCCATCGGGCTACAGGCCACCAGAGGTCCCCGCCGAGACTGTCTGTATCTCCTGGTGGGGTCCCAGGGTCTGCCCCAGCCCTCAGGGCTCTTCCAGACTGCATGAGCCCGATCCCCTGCGCCCCCTGGTGGCTGTCTTCTGCGGCTGGCACTCAGAATCTGCTGAGCTCGTACAGGCACCAGTCCTGCGAGCAGTACACTCTCGCTGACTCAGCCCCAAAGCCTGTGGCATTGCCATCCTTGTCCCCACTCTGTGTCCTCCTCATAGGCTGCAAGCAGCCCCAGCGGAACCCCCTTCTTAGTCACCCCCCGCCCCACAGGGCAGGAGGAATGAGCTGCAGGTCAAATATCAGGGAAGGTTACCCAGGAAACAAACATTTTCTATGAGAAGGTCGGTGGGGCTCCTTCTGTCCCCTGGTGGATGGACCCTCTGGAGGAAGGAATTGAAACTAAGCATTTCCCCCGGAGAGCAGCATTAGAGGAGGAACAGTGCCCAATAGCCCAGAGAGCCTGCTTCTGGTGACCCCAGATCCCCTAGGGCATGTCTCATGGGTCTGATCTCCTGACCTCTCAGGCTTGCTGGGGTCTGGCCAGGCACTGGGGCAGGATTGGAATTCAGGCCCTGCTCTCCAAACCAGGCTGCCTGCACTACCCCTGCTGTGCCCAGCTTTGCGGGTCCTGTTTGCAGGGGCCATGTCTATGGGGGCAGTGGCCTTGGGCTGGACTCCTGGGTCAGTCCTCACTTTAGTGCCAGGCAAACCTGCCTCCTGGCCTCGGGGCTGGAGCTGGCCTGGTAGCTCAGGGGCCCTGAGGTATGGCAGATCATTTGCATGGGTAAAGTTACGGGCTTAGTGGTCAGAGCTTCACATAAATAAGGATTTCTTTCTTCTTCAGGACTGAGAAAAACAAAGAGTCCCCTTCCACTGAAAAAGAAAGTCCTGTCTCTTTAAAAATCCAGTTACACTCCTGGAAGTGCACATTATAAAGAGAAGCGAAAAGTGAAATCCAAAATAAATAAACGGCCACATCCGGGTTCCCCTCCCGAGACACCAATAAAGGGTTTACGGGCTTGTGGGCCCCTCACAGCTGACCTCCTGGAACTCATTAGCTGTTCCTTTCCTCCCCCACCCGGCCTCCAGGGACCCGCAGCAGGCACCGTGCCCACGCCAGCTCCACTGCCCCAGGCAGTGCCATTGCGGCCAGGGCCGTCGCACCCACCCCTGCCCCCCTCACCCCCACAGCTCCGCAGGAGGCTGAAACCCCCCAACTCCATAGCTCAGGCCGGGCCCCCACTGCAGGGAATGGCAGGGCCTCGGGACTGGCTCCCCTGCTGCCCACCCTCCTTTGTGAGGGCAGGTGGCCCTCTGTGGACAAGCTGGCCGGCAGCTCTCATGATTGTCCTGGCCTGCTGGCCTCTGTCCCTCAGAGGAATGGGCTGAGGAGCCTTGTGCAAGCAGCGGCAGGGCCTCAGGAACGGCTGCCCTGCTCTGGGATCCAGGCCCAAGGACATGGGCCCTTCCTGTCCCTCCCTGCCCCACTGGCTTCCAGAACAAACTTTCCAAAGAGAACAAGCTCCAGGACCCCCGGGTGCTGATGGGAGTGGGAGGCTGTGCATGAGTTGTCCACCCCTGCATGGCGCCGGCTGGACACCTGGCTTGGCTTTCCAGGCCAACCCCTCCAACTGGGTGACCCAAACACTCTCCTGTGGCCTCTCCTGACCTCAGCAGCCTCTGTGTGGCAGGACAGTAGCTGGGAGGGGGTGGGTTTGGGGCTCTGGGGCCATGGGGGCCATGAGGAGCCTGGACAGTGGGCAGCAGGGCCCAGGAATGCAGAGCTGGGGGAGTCTGGTCCAGCGGGGATCCTGGCTGGGGCCCCCACCTTGCACCCCCAGTGTGGGGCCTGGTCCCTGGGAGACACCAGCCTCTCCCGCCCATACCAGTTTGTGGGCCACACACTGTCACCTCTTGGGACCCATGCTCTAGAAAGACCAGTGCCCAGCCCTGCCAGCCCTGCACGGCCACCGTTTCCCTGCCTGTCACAGACGAGCACCACTGAGCAGACAGCGGGGAGGATGCACAGACAGTGGGACTTGTGCAGGGACACCTGGGGCTGGGACCCTTGCTGGCCGCCTGGGGGTGCCTGCATGTACCCACCCCTTGCTGAAGGGGTGAGGCCCGAGGGTAAGCGTTGGTGTGGGGAGTGCACAGAGGGCGGTGGCGGGTGCCTGGGGCTGGGGATGTTCTGCCCAAGGAGGAAATGCCAAGGCCTCGGTTTCCCCACCAGTCAACCCAGCGACCCCCACTCCTGATTTCAACCCAAATGGCTCTGCTCCATCTGGTTTCATTTGTGGGGACTGGGTCCTTCCACAGCTGGGGGCAGAGTTCAGCCACCAGAATCACTGGCCAGCAGGACCCAGGGACAAGCCGTCCCATGCTCTCTGTACGCCCAGGGCATGCCCACTGTCCTGCCCGCCCCGGATGTAGCAGTCTGTGTCCAACTTCTGGGCTGGGGACGCTGTCTTGCACACACCCTGCGTTGGGAGGTCAGTGGGGTGACAGGACTGGGTGACGACCGTCACCTGGACTTCATCCCTCGGCCACATGAGCTTCTCCTGGTCTCTCGTGGGGGCCAACCTGGTCTGCCCGGACCCTGCTGGCCCTCCTCGGAGCTTTGGGAGGGGAGGGGGCCGTGATGCGAGGTGTGCCGGCCCCACCCTCTCTGCCTGCTTCCTGTCCACACGGGTCTCTGCGGCAGGAGCCGCTGCCACCACGAACAGGAGAGTCTAGTAGTGCGTGGTGTCCCAGGCCACGGCTCCAGTCAGACCGGGGCTTGGATGCCGGTGACAAAGCTGGGATTTGCCACGACCTGTGGTGCCCCCCAGACAGCCACGCAGGTGCACGGTGACACCTCCGAGGGCTGTGGCCATTCATGGGGTCCTGCTGCTTTGGGGCTGACCCTGCGCCGGGCCCATCCCACCGCTAGGTGCCGACACAGAAGCCCACCTGGGCCAGCGCTGGCAGCAGCACCTGTCTGGACCCAGTAGGAACTCCGGTCCTCACGGGCAGTCGCCCCTCCCGCCACCTGCACCACCCTACCTGTGCAAGCCGAGCACGCAGGGCCGCAAGCTCCCCCTGCAGATGGGCCCGCTCGGCGCGCAGCGCTGTTGTCTGCTCCCGCAGGGCGCTCTCCACCGCCTCCTGCTCACTGTGCCGCCCGAACACCTGCCCAGAGACGTGCTGTGGGCCAGGGGTCCGGAGGGCCCATCTTCTGAGAGCTGGGTGTTCCGTCGGAGGCTGGTTCTGGGCCTGGCTTATTCTTTCCCCTAAACTGCGGGTCCACAGTGCACCTCTCTTTGTACGGGTGCACGCTGTGGGGTGAGAAACCCAGCCCTCTGGCTCCCTGTGGGCTCTCCAGCCTCCGTTTTCTCATCTGCCGGCTGGGGACTGGACAGCGTCTAGGCCTCCGCAGGTCTGCACACCTGCCTGCAGCATCTCCCTGCATCTCCCTTCAGGCGAGGGACTGATTAGGCAAAGGAACGCAGGGCCTCTTCCTGGTAAGCCGTTCACCGCCTCCTGGTGACAGCGTACCCTCCCTGGGACCCCTCACCTGCTGCAGGGGCTCCAGCGACCCTGCGGCCTCCTGGCACCTGCACTCTTCCAGCAGCCTCACCTTTCTGGCCAGGCCCTGGCTGTGCCTCCTGCTCTCGTCGAGGGCCTGGCGCAGGGCATCCAGCTGCTCCTGGGGGGAGACAGACACAGGCCCACCTGGAAACCCTGGGGGGCTCCTGGGGAACGGAGGCACAGGGCACCTGCCCAGACTGTCCTGCAGCCTGTATCGCTGGGATGTGAACAGGCAAGAGCACAGCCTAGCTCCAAGCGGTATGCGTGGATTAGCTGCTTTGTGTTGCTGGTGTAACCACAAGGGCCTGTGGACCCCCAGGAGCCTGAGTCGGACGTCAGGAGGGCCCGGCAAGCAGGCCTGCTGGCCCCGCGTAGCAAAGGCTCGGGCTTGGCAGCTTCTTTGCCCAGCCAGAGGGGTCTCAGGGGACGCTGCTGCAGCGTCCCTGCCCCGCCTCTGCCCTCTGTGGCTCCACTGTCCCTGGGATGAAGGCCACCGCAGTCCTCCTCCCCGAGGTGGTCGGAGCCCATCTGGCTCGGGCCTGCTGCCCTCTGCTCTCAGTGGCACCCGGGGGACCCCCAGGCGCTCAGGCACAGCTGGCCCCGGACTGAGCTGGGGAGCCCTGGGCCCCAGGAGACGGGAATGGCCCTGCCCGCTACTACCCTGTGCCCTCGGCTCGGCCCTCAGTGGCCTCGCTGCCCCAGGCACGGCCCAGACGGTGGCCCGAGTGCACGGGCCACCCCTGCAGTCCCCACCCGCTACCCCGCCCTCAGGAACTCGCACCTCTCCAACCTGCGCCCGCTGCTGCCCCCGCTCCCACGCCAGGCTGTGCGCAGCACTGACCGCTGCCCCCTGCCTCCTGCCCGCCGTGCCGGCCGCCATGCGGATGCGCTGGGCTGCGGCCCTCTCCCCGGCTTGCTGAAGTCCTGCCCCCATCGTCCCACTGCCCTGAGCCCCATGGAGGGAGGATGGTGCCTGTGGCGTCTGCTGAGCCCTGGAGCCAGCATGCTGTTGGGCCTGGAGAAGTTTCCAGAAGGCACGAAGGAGTCCATCCTTAGGAACCTGCTGCCCTGCCTGTGGCTGCGACTTGGCTTCGTGAAGCGCCAGGAAGTCTCCAGCCTTTAACCCTTCCCGAGAGCTTTGTGGGAGAAGCAGCCGGTTCCTTCTGGGGACCGTGGGCTCGTGCTGCGGGTGGCTGAATGGGAGGGCAGAGGGCGCAGGCCAGGAGGCCACCGTGGTGCCACAAGCAAGCCCGAGGCAGCTTGGACTCGAGGGGGCCAGACGTGGCAGAACGGGGCATGTGATTTGGAATAGGCTGGGGGGGCCAGTGTGGAAGTGCCCCAAGAGCTCCCGGGCTTGGGTGCTGGGGTGGGGCCCGCACAGAGATGGTGGGCGGGGAGCGCGTCTCGGGGAGGCTCAGAGTTCAGTCCTGAGGTCAAAGGGGCCCTGGCCACATCTTGCAGGGCCCTGACGGCTGGGGACAGCGGCTGCCGGGAGAGAGGGGAGCAGACGTTAGAGGAGGGAGAGGAGCCGGCAGAGGGCTGGAGGTCTCCTTAGATACCCTGTGTCCTCCGTGACACCCCAAACCCATCATTCCGGCCCCTGGAGTTCAGGTCATCAGCCTGACACATTTTTCTCCACTGGGCGACAGTGGGCACATTCGAACGTCCGCTCGCAAGGACCCCCTGGACTCCCAGCTCCGGTGAGCCTCCTGGTCCTGCCAGTCCTGGACCAGAGCTAGCTCTGGAGAGTTCTCCCACCACGGGGCTGAAGCCCTTCGCCCCACACGGGGGTCCGGGGTCTGGTGCCGGCAGGACCACCCCGCCCTCCGTCCTGTCCTGCCGGCTCGTCTGCCCTGTGCCAGCCCCTTCTGCCGTGGCCAGACCAGCTACGGCTGGTCTTACGATTCACTTTCACAATTTTCTTGGATAATCTCAAACATCTATTCTTCCTTGTAAACTTGCAATTAGCTTGTCCAGTTTCCCTCTAAACACACCACAAACAAATAGACAAAACCAAACCAGAAAAAGCAAACCACCAACAAACAGCTGACAAACCAGGGACACGAACATCAAGAGAAAACCGTCGTCACCGCCCACGGCCACAGCCCCTCCCGGAGACCGGACACAGACGACGGGAAGAGGCGCAGCACGCGGTCACGCTTTTAAATAACCCTTGAGTTAAAGAAGAAATGAAAACAGAAACTCCTAAAAAAAATTGGTTAAAAGGAAAAAAATTTGTATCAAAAACCTGTGGGACACAATTAGGGAAAAAATGGTGACGTTAAATGCTTTCAATGTTGAGAAAGAAAGCCCGAGCGTGACTAAGCATGATTCCGTGTAAGAAATCGAGACATTACAGCAAGAAAGGCAACGAAAAGAGGAGGTTAACACGGATAAAAACAGAATCAACACACTAGACAGAAATGAGAGGACGGATAAACGTCGATTCTTTGAGAAGACCAAGAACCGGCCGTCAGCAGGCCCAGACGCCAGCACCGAGGACAGGGACGGACGGCCCAGAAGCTCCCTGTGCGAGGGAGACCACGTCAAGCGGACGCCTGCGCGAGCCCCGGCGACAAACGGGATGCGCGGAAGGAAAGACGGACGACTTGCCTGAGATGCCAGAACTTGACCCGGAAGGGACAGAAACGGCAGCACAGAAAGGGTCGGAGCCATCCCCGGCACCGGAGCTGCGGAGCGTTTCCAGGGAAGCGCACTGACCTTTAAGAAAACTTAGTCCCTGTGTAGTGTGACTGTTCCAGGTAGCAGGAAAAGGCGGAGAGCCACCGATTCATTTCATGAAACAAAACGGTCTGAACACGAAGACATCTGAAAACCGTGGCAGACAAAGGAATTAGAGACACAAACGTTTCTGACAAAACGTGAGTGATCGACTCCAGCTGAGGTTCCGCTCCACGGCGTGGGCCCCATGACCCTGGGCGGCCCCGTGACCCCGGGCAGCCCGGCAGACGGCCCGGACTTTGCTCCTGGAGCCTAAGTCCTGGAGGGCGGCCGAGCCCGGGGCTGACACCGAGGTGTGCACGGCAGGCTGGGTGCAGGGAGGGGGCGGCCTGGGCTGTGAGCCCCTCTGAGCCACCAGGGCCGGGACCGGGTGCCAGGGCGGGGGTGACATGGGGCGGTCTGTCCAAGGGCACAAGGAGGGTGCCAGGCCTCCCGCCTGCTGGGGCCCGGCCAGCTGTGCGCAGACCCCCTGCCGCGGCGTTCGTGGCCTGGCGCTGCGGGCTCAGGTCCGCATTGTTGTCCTACTGAATTCCCAGGGCAGCCTTGGAAACGGGAAGGGATTTGCTCCCAAACAAGAATCTCACTGTTTGCATAGCACGGCCTACCATTTAATTAGAAAAATATGTTTTTAATTAACTTTCTCTTAACAAACACGTTGGCTTGTGTGAAACGGAGAAAAAATCGATCCAGGAAAGAGCAAGGAATCGTGTCCGTGCAGAGCTCGTGCAGGGCCTGCCGGCATTCGGCAGAGCCAGGAGGCCGCCAGGATGCCCGCTGGGTCCCCACGAGCTGGCCTGGCGTGGGCAGCGGCGCTGGGAGGGCAGCCGTGTGCAGCCCCTTGCTGGCGGGAAGCGCCTTGGCCCTGAGCTCCCTGCTGGCTTTGCTGTTTGTCCACATCGGGGCCTGAATCCCTCCCCAGACACCCACCACAGTGACCGATAGATACGCAAATTAGGAAAATCTTTCAGAGCTGGAGAAACTTTGAGGGTTCCTGAGGGCAGATGGGGCCAACTTGGCCTAAAAACAGGAGAAAGGATAATTGTCAGAATTACAATAGAAAATTGACATAATACCAATAGACTTTGGCGCACTTCACTAAAAAATTGAGTGTTCTAGATCAAGCGTAAGAATCAATACGGCTGGAGCAGATCCGAGCGGCACCCGGGGGGAACTGTGTATGGAGACCCCGATGGAGCCCCAGCACTCAGCACCGTGGCACGGGGGGG
>CAUYSK010091023.1:0-26427 GCA_963575035.1 Avahi laniger | reverse complement strand
TATCATAAAAATCTGCAGGTGACAATTCACAATTGCAAAGATGTGGAAACAACCCAAGTGGGTCCATCAATACATGAGTGGATTAATAAAATGTGGTATATGTATACCATGGAGTACTATTCAACTTTAAGAAACAATGGTAATATAGCGCCTCTTGTATTCTCCTGGATAGAGTTGGAATGCATTCTACTAAGTGAGGTATCCCAAGAATGGAAAAACAAGCACCAAATGTACTCACCATCAAATTGGTATTAGCTGATGAACACATACGTGCACATATAAGAATAACATCTATTGGATGTTGAGCAGAGGGGAGGGGGAGGGAGGAGGAAGGAGGAGGGAGAGGGGACGGGTATATGCATACACAAAGAGTGCAATGCGCACCATCCAAGGGATGGACATGCTTGAAACTCGGACTTGGGGGGGAGGGGGGAGGCAAGGGCAACATACATAACCTAAACATCTGTACCCCCATAATATGCTGAAATAAATAAATAAATAAATAAATATTTGTGAAAGGGAAAAAAAAATAAGTGGCACTTGTGCTTGTAGCCTATTAGAATTTAATTAGCATACACTATATTTAGACAGAGACTTGCCAGGACAGATATTGGATGAAGATATTGATAAAAATGCCTAGCAGTTCATTCTGGATACAGATCCGAATTTGAACCTGGACTATGACACATCCTGGTTACGTAAACACTCCTGGTTATGTAAGTCGTTTAACCATCTGGAATTTGAGTTTCTAAGTCTCTAAAATGGGTCCAATAACATCCATCTCATAGGATTATCTAAATAAAAATGCATATGAAGTGTTCAATGAAGTGCTAGGCACAAAAAGATCACATTACTCAAAGGCCTTGATAGTCCCACATAGCTACTGCTACTCATTGTTTGAACAGCCAGTGCTGAGAATGTAGAAATGCCGACCAATTTGCTAATAACACAAAAGTCTGTCAACATACATTTTCAAATACCACAAGTAGAGCATGTTAACTTAAATATTGAGATTTATAAATTCATTAATGAAATTTTCTTAAAACTGCAAGTGCTATTTTAAGAGACATAGTTAAGTTTATATAGAAAGAAAAACTAAGTTACTACTTAGCTGCCATAAAGTTGAGTGAGGATTAAATGAAATAAACTAGTGTCTTCTCACAGAAGTATATACATCCAGAATTACACTTTATATGGAAGTTTATATATCCCACAAGTAAAATGATTTTAAGGAAATAATTTTCTAGATATCCAATTTCCATAGGTATTATTTCTTAAATTTTATATGCCTGAGAAAGAGTGTAGTCAAGATACCATGCTGGCTCTTGTGCCCCAACTCCTGTGTCTCAACAGTTCTTCCCCCATCTTTGAAAAGAAACATATTTCTCAATAATCTCATATATTGCAATGACATACTGCTGTAGAGTGTAAAATTTCTGGGGTACCAAACAAAATGGTAATTCAAAATATTAGTACTAGTTTTAAGAAAGTGATTGATTTTAATGATTGAAAAACAAACATTTTTTTCAAATCAGGTAACTTCCAAGCTCCTGCTTTCAATGAAATTGAAGAGGAAGTCATCAAATTGTCTTAATAACTTTTGGTGAAGATCACTAAGTAAACTTCGTGCTTATAATGTGGAAGATGTTCAAAGATTTGGATAGAATGACTGTAAAAAACCTTCTACTTTCTTTTATTTATTTAGATAAACAAGGATTCTCAATGTTCGTATCTAAAAATTAAAAGTAGAATGGAATTGATGCTGAACCCCATTTTCTTAAGGAATAATATGCCTCAAAGGGATACATGATCAAATTATTTATTTATTTATTTTTCCTAGTCAATTGACTTTTTTATTTTTTTATTTCAGCATATTACGGGGGTACAAATGTTTAGGTTACAAATATTGTCTCTGCCCCACCTGAGTCTGAGCTTCAAGCGTGTCCATCCCCTACATGGTGCACACTGCACCCATTAGGTGTGTATACACCCATGCCCTCCTCCCCCCTCCCACCTGCCTGACACCCAATGAATGTTACTACTGTATGTTCACTTAAGTGTTGGTCGGTTAAGTCAGTTAATACGAATTTGATGGTGAGTACGTATGGTGCTTGTTTTCCCATTCTTGTGATACTTCACTTAGAGTGGGCTCCAGCTCTATCCAGGATAATACAAGAGGTGCTAGATCACTGTTGTTTTTGTGGCTGAGTAGAACTCCATGGTATACATATACCACATTTTATTAATCCACTCATGTATCGATGGGCATTTGGGTTGTTTCCACATCTTTGCAATTCTGAATTGTGCTGCTATAAAAGTTATATTTTCTCAATAATAAATGCATTTCCAATAAAACTTACTTTTATTTTGAATAATTATAATTATTTATATACTTTTATTATTTTGATAAAGTATAAACTATAAATTCTAACAATACAACACAAAAAATTATCATTTAAGGACTAAATCCAGAAATTTAAAAAATATAAATATTCATTTTATATATTTTGTTAAAGAGTAACTCTGCAGGGTAATCCTCAAAATATATTTAAGTATAAAAAATATATAAAAATAGAATAAAATTTGTGGATAAATTGAAAATATGCTTTCAAGGAAAAAAATAATGTAAAACTTTCCACTATTATTTAGAGCAAGTTCATGTATTTTTAAATGGGTGATGATAAATATAAAATAGCACAGTGGTGCTATTAATATTTACACTCTTATTAGTTTTACTTAAAAGAATGATGCAACAATTTCATTCTAAGAATTAATATTTGCAAAAAATGGGAGATTATGTCTTTCGCTATCACTTAAACTTATGGCTAAAATTTGGTAAGCATTGTATTAGGGGAAAGGTACACCTCTAATCCTGGCTTGGGTAAACATAACATGTAACCGAAATGTTTGTACCCCCATAATATCCTGAAAAAAAGAAAATTCTAAGGCCAGGTTAAAATGGGTGAGCTGTACACAATTTAAAAATTTTTGTTTTGTTTTGTTTTTTATTTCAGCATATTATGGGGGTACAGTTGTTTAGGTTATGTATGTTTCCCGTGTCCCCCTACTCCCCCCCAAGTCCGAGTTTCAAATTTTTAAGTGTGAAGTATTTGTGAGCATAAAAATTTAAAGACCAGTGAAGTAATTTATGTAAAATCTTTGATACGCTTTCTGATCCAACACTTGTTTGCTGCACTGAGTCAAACTGTTGGACTCTCCAAAAGCATAGCAAGTAAAATTAAGGGGGGCTGACCAGATTCCTTTGGCGTCTCCATTCTGACCCTAACTCCTACTTTTCTGATCACTCCTGTATCATCTTGGCAGTCTCCACGTTAGAGCATCAGATTCTGCATGTGACAAGTATAAAATAGCACAGTGATGCTATCTATACTCTATTAGGTTTATCTAAAAGAATGATGGAAATCTTTCATTTTAAGAATTAATATTTATCAAGCAGAGTCTAATGGATGGTAATATAAGAAAAAGACTTAATATTAACATTTGCAAAACATGAAGGATTATGTCTTTTGCTTTCACTTAAACTTATTGCTAAAATTCTAAGATTAACTTAAAATGAGTGAGGGGTATGTGTATCTCAAGGATTTACTATGCCCCACGCTTTAGGACCTTTTGAAATTAGAGGTGTAGTTTTTCAACCAGGGATCCACATCATGCTAAATTCTTGGGGCTGCACACCAGCACACTAGTCTATTCAGAATAAGGTTGCAAGCAGCTTCCGCGGTGGATGAACAATATCATGAACAGACTATAAACATTACTTTGGAAGACTCTTGGTGCATAGTGTAACTGTGTTAGCAGCAGGGAGACTGTGCATTGAAATAGCATTTCCTCACAACACGGCTTATCTCCTCCCTTCCACTGATAAAACGATAGCATTGTACAGGGATGACAGGAAAGAAGTAAATTAAGAGAGAAGAGCAGCAGGCTACTGATACTGTTGTCTCCTACATTTTAAGGGTTTGAGAAAATAACTAAGTAATTTTATATGTAAGCACTTGGCCTGGGAGGGAACTATTATTATTCAATATGTTAGTGTCTGCACAAAGTTAAAAGGTAAAACATAATATTTCACAACTGTGAGTTTAATTTTACCCTTGTCTGCCTCTTACACCTGTTTCCTTTTCAAAGGACTATTGATATCCATAAATTGTCTCCAGTGGCACTCAGAATAAATTCTCTTTGCATAAAAAATGGTTTGCACTCAACATTTAATCTTAAATGGGGTGACATATTATTTTCTATTCTGGATGTCAAATACTGTGTTCTATGACATTTTCTTAGAATGAATTCTGACCTTATTTACTACAATTTGTTTCAGATACTTAACTGTGGGCAGAAATTCTGCATTTATGTATTGAATACCATTTATTCTCTTATTTTTCCATTTATTATTCCCTTCACATTATTTTGGAAATGTGCTGTTTTCGAAGTGTGGTTCCTAGACCAGCAGTAAAAGCATCATCTGGAACTTAGCAGTGCACATTCTCAGGCCCTCCCACACGTATGTATCAGAAACTCAGGGGAAAAGGTCCAGAAATCTGTGTTCCCACAATCCCTCCAGGTTCTGACGCATGCTGAAGTTTGAGAACCACTGATCTCCTGGAAGCTGACCTCCCCAAAAGGATGTCCATAAAAAAAGAAATGCTGCTGATTAGAAATTAAATAAGAATATTTCCCTTTACTAACACAGATGAATTCTGATACATAAAAGACTCATAAATACAAATATTAAATGCAAAAATTAAGAGTTAATCTAATTTTTTCTTACGTAATCAGGAATTTGCTTCCAGCAGGTTTCAAGATCTTCAACTACTGAGAGACAATGTCATTTTGATAGTCCTCTAGATATGAGGAATAAATGTGTTGGCTTTAGAGTCAGAGTAATGCTGGAGAGTCTGGTCTGATGCTTAGGGATTTAACATGACGAATGGATAAAGATGGTGAGGAATCTCATTCTAGTCATGCCCTCCTTTCCTAATTTCCCTTTTCACTGTTTGGTCTTCTTTCCCTTTTCCTTAGGGAGCCGAGTGATTGATAGCCTAATCCAATGACTGTATTACAGCTGCCTCAACTAGGGCTCCTTTCCTTATCATTAGCAGTTAGCCTATGGTTAAATTCACAGCTCACTGCTTGGTACAGCCCCTGAGATTTAAGGGTCTGGCCTTTAGAAAATATTTAACATAAAACTGAAATCTTGACATACTGAGAACTCAGTTCTCTGCAAGGCTTCCTTAATTAATCCAATGTACTGTACCATTGTTCTGTATGAGACGGTGACATGGTGAACTGTTTCTGAAGCTTACAGAGATGTGTAGTTCTAAATTAAACAACCACTGACGTGTACCTACACTGATTTTTTAGTACAGTAGATATGCATGAATCTGTGAATATTTAAATTCAAGCTCAAACAGTGACACAATACTCTCTAGCTTTACTTTCATAATAGAACATTTTTTGATTAATTTCAAGCTTGAAATCATTCTTTATGAAAAAACACACACAGAGGAAAGAAATTTAATAATTCATTACCACTGCTGCAAAGGTAACTTTTCTTAATATGCTTGTCAGAGTCCTTTGGTTTACAAAGTCTATCAAATATTTTCTTAGGAACTGGAACGGACATTAATTTATTTTCCTAATTTTGAACAAAAGAAAAATATATATAAAATTCAGGTACCTAAGAATTTGTTAGCTCTTAACTACTATTTGATTCTATCATTTATCTGCAGGACAACAGTTATTTTAAAATACCTAAGGAAAGGATGTAGACCTTGATCTATGCTTTAAACCTTTGCCCTTGCTCCAGTCCGTCGACGAGCTGTAAGCGTCTATGAATATGGCAGCTGAGTCCCAGATGAAAAATTATGCATCTCATAAACTGCTATTCTGCTGAAATGTCAAGCCAAGGCAAGGCTGTACCTCAGACTCAGCACTTGGCATTTTCCTTCTGTCTGCTTTGTTGCCACGAAGCAAACATGAACAGTGAGGATTTGTGTAGGGCAGGTAGCAGGCGGGCTCACTGTCAAAAATCTATTATTAGGGCTCTGATCTCCTGCACGGACCGACGATGGCTAAACAGTGAGAAACTCAGGATTCAGGAAAGGCAATATAATGAAAAAGGGGATTCTTTGTCAATCTGTACATGAATATATTCAAATGAACATTATTTAAATGAGAATATTTCTAATGGTGAGCTTCTCTCAACCAAAGTGAAATTTATAATGAAAATTATTATATAATTCAGCTTCTTTATTTGATGTGCCTACTTTTGACTGTTCTGTAAATATAGTACACATATATTTGTATAACAAGGTCTTTAATGGTTTGATTAATTAAACTTGTGATAGGCTACGAATGTTTTACATATGTGAATATAGACCAGATTTATTGCATTATCTTGTTACATACACAAAAAAAGAAGAGAAAAGTGAGTATAAAATGGAAGGCTCTCCTTTTAAATTATTCTCTTTAGCATGATTTATCACCATATTTTTTATTCATTTAAATTGTATCTTTATCTATCAGGTTATTTTAGATATTTCATGTTAAAACCTAAGTTCTTATTGATATAGATAGTTACAATAGATAGCTTTAATTTTATACAGATAGTAGGCGTGTTTTTCTAAAAGCATTTTATGCATCAATAATCATGTGACGGACACATAAAATCCAGTCCATTAAGGACTACCTTTTAATAAAAACTACCAACACTGTACTTTATGATAGAATTGCAATGCGTAGTGTAAGAACTTACAGCAATCCTGCCAAAATTTTCAGTGGCTTGAATGTGTAAACATAATTATTTAAAGAAAAATGTAACTAAAACTTCTGAGTTTTTAATACATTTTATGTTTTGTCATCTTCCTGATTTTATACAATATTCACTAATAAATACAGCAAAATAAGTTTATGATTAGAGTGGGTTACACTGGATTTGTATTTATGTAGTGCCCAGTAGCAGAGTGCATACTGCTAAGTTATTACAAGGTTACAGCAATTCACAACTAATTAACTATATTAAAAACAAACATAAACTATACAATGTGGAATCAATGCTTAAAATCTTTAGAAAATCAAATTTTTCCAAACTATAGACTTTGTACTCACTTCCAGCCCTACACTGGCCCAGAGTTACAAATTACTAGCAAAATTACTAACCTGTATTTTCTTTTATATTGGTTTTTCCTATGTTGGTTTTGTAACAGAAACACCTTTAGGAATCTTGTAACCATAGAGCTCAGTCAGAGCTCAGTGTTCAGCATCTCATGTAGCTATATTTCAAATCATTCATTATTTACTTATTTACTGTAAAAACATTCATGGTATACCACTATAATTTGATGATACATGTACTATCATTTCTTAGATTCTTTAATAACTTATACGTGAGTAATAAATTTGGGCTAAAATAGAGAACAAATCTTGAAGGGCTTCTTTGATGAATTATTCAGAAATAAATAATAAAATTTATAAGTCTTAATACAATACAATACAATACAATACAATACAATACAAAATGTTTCTATTGCTTTAACTGGGTAAGTTGATACACAATCAATAATTTCAAGAAAGCATTCAAAATTTGAAATTAAGAACAAGAATTTCCTTTTCTTTGGTAAAATAGAAAAAAATGTGGCAAACAAAATAATTTCAATGAGTTAATTTTTCAAGCTCATAGGAAATAAATTATATTTAGCTTAAAGTGTCTATTATTGTTTCAATTAAAGTGCCTTCTTCACTTTTCTCTACGTGTGTGTGTGTGTGTGTGTGTGTGTGTGTGTGTGTGTGTGTTAATAACATACAAAATATGTTCAGGACAATAAAATTAATCCTCCATTAATAAAACTCATTGAAAACACAAGAAACGACAACAAAAACTCCTTCAAACAAGTTCACCAAAATGAAAGATGCTTGATTACTCTTTTTCCTGATGCACCTATAAATGAATAAAGGTTATCCTCATGAAGTCTGCCTCGAGAAAGACATCTTTAGTTTATGCCATACAGGACCGATTCTTAACCATCTCTGAAAGAACCTTACCCACAGGGACGATTTCATGTGAAAATGTCACTCCACAGCTGGATAACACCAGTTATATAGGTGATAGTAATCACTGAGTTGGGGGCTATCTTAAGATGCCCTTGTTATTTGGTGATGAGGTCAGTAAAAAGGTCAAAATTTGAAACTAAAACAAGAAAATAAAGAAATAAAACTAGGAAAAATAATGAGTAATCCACACAAAAATGTAGTTTATAATTATGTCACTGATGAGATTAGTGTTCTTCCAATCAAATAAAGTCTTTTTTTCTCCCCCCAAAACCAATAATCTACTCAACTGTGTGATGATATACAAATTAACTGCTGTTTGATATAACAAAAATTTTCTGCGTGGATTCTAGAAAAAGGAAAGTTAGTTGGTAATAACTTAGTGTTAAGTTTACACTGTCTAAAGCAAGGTAGAGAATGATAATTCTTTAAAATCAATGATTTAGACAGAGTACTTGTATGGTAGAGAGCTTAATCAGTCAACTTCATTTCATAAAAATATCCCTTATGAATATGAAACAAGATTTCCTTTGATACTATTCTCACCAGGAAATCACCTGATCTATAATTCAACATTTAATGGACCAATACCATGAGGTATTTTTCCTATAATTGAAATTCAGGTTTACAAATCATTCTTGTATGAGTTTGGTAAATATGTTGGAGCCCTCCCAGATTGTAGTCACCTACAGGTAAATTAGAAAAATACAGTTTCTACAATAGCAAAGCTGAAGATAAGACCTTGAGATGAGGTCCTAATTTCCCTTCTTAATGTAACTTCTAAATTTCAGCAAGTAGTAGTTATCTTTCAATAGGCTTAATGATTTATTTTATTTAACAAAGAGATCTCCCTCTAAACAGAGCTTTCAAAGTTTTTGAAGTTAACCACAGTAATAAGAAAATGCATTTTACATCACGACATATATATGTGCCTATTATGAGTATAATTGAAAAAGAAGTTTGACCAAACAATGCTTTTCCCAACTATGTACAAAGCATTCTGACATTTCTTATTCTATTTCATTTTTTTAAAAATATCGATTATGGTTCATTACCTTGATTTCATTGGGAACCCACATTTGAAAAATATTGTTCTAGAATCCATACTAATTATATTGCAATAATTCAACTGACATTCCTTAGCTGAGACCCTATCTTACCAATGTAAGTCACTGTCCCTTATTAGCTAATGCATGTTAAGATAAGAACATTACTGAAATGTGACCACTTTTCTATAGCCAGCATAGCCACTCCCCCAGGTGGCTCACTATTTCCCCATTTAAACAAAACATAACCTTCATTTCAAATAGAAATCTTATTCTCAGAAAATATAATAAAAATTGAATAAACAGAGAATATATTGCAAAGGAAAAATATCCTTCCCTGGTCATGGGAAGTATGTGTTATATTTTAGGTGGCTATCCAAAATTGAACTCTATTTAGTTTTCACTTAAAAAAATCTGTGATGCATGCAGCTTTTCTGAAAGTAGACATTCCAATGCTCTGAGAGAACACTTGGGAAGATATTAAGACTATGCTGTGGTAATTTTTTTTAATCTTGTAAAAATATCTAGCATATTTTGTGTAATTTTAAATACTGAAGCAGCATTTGAAGTTCTGACAGCCATATTTGATAAAACTCTCCTAAAATTTGAAGCCATTAGTATTTAACACAATTTTGTTAGGCTAGGGTTTTGCTATAACTCATTCTGAAAGTACTTTGTTATAGAACTTGCTTCTGTCCTAAAATATATTATCATTGCCTATTTAAACTGCTTTTCAGATTCTATTACCGTTAAACTAAGGCAAGCATTGCTTTAAAGGAGGAAACCTGTATTAATTTCGTCAATATGGAGAAAGGCTATTTTCAAAACAGATTGTATAATGTGAAGAAATTTAATATAGAACCTATTAGAAATGAGGTACAAGCCCTTAAAAATGTTAGGGACTTTTTGTTGTTTAAAATGAAAGTTCCACCCAGGCTTAGCTGGCTTATAGCTCAAGTGAATATTGATATATGAATTTATAAATTTTAGAAATAGAGTTTTATGGAAATACTAACAGGCCCTGAGGTATGGTCAAACTTGTTTTCAGGTACTGCTATAATTTCCGGTATGTGTATGCTTAAAGACTGAAACACAAAAGACTTTTTCTAATGCTGTAATCTTGTAGTTTTATTAGACTGAGTTATAGTATGGGAGAATATTCAGAAATTGTAGTTTAAATGAGAAAATGTGAATGATGTTACTTATATAAAATACTACTGTAATAGTTCTTTTATTAATTTTTAATGTTCAGCACCCTCTGTGACCTCCTTTATTCTCTTGCTGTCAACATGGCAGGCTGGAAAAATTGAAATGGGCTGACAGAAAACATAGTGCATGTTACAACCCAACTCTAGAGTCTCTTGACTCTTTTTCTGTGGCGCATGCTAACGTGGTCCATGCTATTCTGCATTACAATAATATTTAAGGCCCTGTTTGATAGCTCCTGATAAAAGCAAGCTGCGTCTGGAGGCCGAGCAGGTGCTCTTTGTCAGCCTTCCTCTTTCTGATACTGTGGGAATGGCATTCAATTAAAAGCAGAATATAACCTTTCATCGTTGTTGTTGATCATGGCTCATAGACACACTTCATAGTCTCAAAATAGAATATCTCAGCATGGATAGAGCTTTGTTTGTGTCTGTCTAGCCTCTTCCAAAAGCACATTTTGGTCTGATTTAGCAATGCTCTTCTGGAACAGTGGGAGACTGCTATGTTATATCTATTTACCGCTTTCTCTATCACCAAGGAGACTAATTAATCTCCATACCGGCAATGTCAAGAACCTCATAGCATCGTCTTTGCAAGACCAAGTTCATGTCGTCACAGCCACAGAGTACACAGGGCAATGATATGGGAAGGACCTTGGCATTAAAACTTCCCTTTCTTTTTTAAATGCAAGTGTTCGATGATGAGAAGGAGCAGGCAATGGTGTGAGGGCTGCAAATGTCTTGTCAGCTGAAGCCTAATTCAATGGTTTAGTGGTTTGTTTGAGACAGTTGTGAAAGCAAAGTTTTTCGAATAAGATAGATTTTAAAATTCCAGAAAGAGTGAAAATTAATTCAGACTATGAAAAAGATATTATAATTAGAGTATTTTTCTTCTGGAGGGCCCTGGTATTAGCTTTTACTAACAAATGGCAAAAATCGTGACAATGGGAAATTCCAGGGAAAGCACAGATCACAATAGAATAGAATTTGTGCAAGATCCACTCTCAGTATTCCCTCATTTTGTGCTAACAGTCACTTGAGCCTTCACATTTAATCTGTTCTGTCTGTCATAACTATTAGGAATAGTTACCATCAATGAATTATAAGACTTGGGATCATAAAAGACACGAAACTCTTGCTTGCAACATGACCTCCTGATTTTTCTGTAACCTTCAAAGAAGTATAACGCAAAGAGTAACACCTACCAGACACTCCTCCATATGTGGTCCTCTTTCCAATACCCACTGCTGGCCAGGGCGTGGCATCAGATTTTAATCCCATCAGACCTGAGACAGTATTGGTGGCTGTAACACCATCGGCACCACCTGTGAAAAACATATTTCCCTGCAGTTCTTAAAGACACGATGGTTGAAACCCCCACTCAAATCCCTGTGACCCAGGAAAATACACACTCAATTTTCTCTTTAGAACATTTCCTTCACAATTATTTAACTTCACAATTATTTATTCATAATTATTTATCTCCTACAATTATTCTTAAAATATTAGACGTTAAAAAAAGTTTTAATTACCATGACTTCATTTTCTCAATTATTATACAGACTTGTTGATGCCAAATGTATTGTATTCAGTGTTATTTTTTAGGTAATTTACAATGTCTTTGCAAGTTAGGGTGCAATTTCCCTGGGATGGAACACGAGCACATATGATTTATAAAGTCATGAATTGACTGCATGATTTATGTATTCAACAGATATTTATTGAGTATGGGTTTAAGAGAGTACGCTAGGCCCTATCAAATATAAAGGAACTGGTTAGAAATTTCACATTGTGGAAGTTGATATGTCTTTCTTTTTTTCTCTCTTTACTTTGTTAGAGGTCCAAATGCTATTGCTGAATTGTTACATCATTAAGTCATTTATTTTGGAGAGGTTTGGTGTGACTGTAGTTTTAACTCATAATTCTTTGTGCATGAAACAAGTGTTTATTAGGAAAAATTATACATGATCTAGAGTTCCTAGATCAAAGTTTGGCCTATTTACTAGCTTGAATAAAGGTTATAACTCTACTGTATTTGTGAGATCAAATGCTTAATTTAATGCTTTAAAAATGAAAACAAAAAATATACACGTTTGTGAGAAAAGACATATTTTAGTATAGCTACATAATTCCAGCCAATATTTACAAAACTGGGCAACTGACGCAAGTCTAGTTCTTACCTTCCTTTGCAGCTCTTGCGATGTTCACAATATCAGTGACATTTGGGGTCAACTTGGCAAAAAAAGGAATCTGAACAGCTTGCCTAACCCAGCGACAGATGTTCCGCACCAGCTCTGGATCCTGTTCAAATAGGTCAGTTAAATATAGAATATAATTAAAGAATTGTGATCAAAATGTGTACTGGAACAACAGCAAAGCTGGAGATGTGCAACACAAATCCAACTTGACAATGAGCTACATGATATATTTCTCGAATTCCTCCTCAGTATTACACCTAGACTCATTAGGGAACTAAGGTTAACATACTTCAAGTGAACTGCAAATTCATCACATAAAGGTTAAATTCCTCAAGGGAGCCTTTGGAAAATAAAATTACAAAGAACCAAATGGAAGAAAGTGTTTCCCACTTTAAATAATATCAGAAATAAAACATAAACTTTTGGTGGTAAGTATAGGAAACTTTACAGAATTTCTAGATCTCATTGGTTTAAGGAAAAAAAAAATTAAACTGCTGACTCCTGGGTGAATGATATTAAATCTAAAGCCTGTTGTTTTCATTATTAGAAGATTTAGTCTTGTGGAAGCGTATTCAGTAGAAAAATCTACCTGTGACTTCATCATCAATCTAAATGTGATATATACTATATGCTAATACAGAATAATTCAACCTTGGATTATACATGAGCTGATCAGTAACTTTTACTTTTGTGAATGTTACTAAGATTTGTGCAGCATTTTTCAACACTCATGTACTTGAAAGAATTGATCAAAATGACAAAAATGAAATAAAATATCAAATGTTCATTTTTAAAAGCAAGTAATAGACATTTTTCTGTGTCTGTTTCCTGTGATTTTTCAGGCTTTTATTTTTTTATGGGGCACATATCATTTAGAGGGCAAATACCTATCCTTTCCATTGAAATAATTTAGCTGTAGTAATGTTCTTTGATTTCAACACATACAATAGTCCTTTTTTCCATTACTTTTAGTGCAAAATTTATTCTGACAGGTACTGATAATATGCTTTGATAAATTACTCTAAAATATGCAATAGCAATTCGTTATTGAACTTGGTAATATTATCTTAGTAAGTTAAAATGTTTTTTGAATAAAAGAAAAACCCAGAAAAATATTGGCATACATTTAAACTATGAAATAGTAGGCAAGCATATCATCTGTAATTAATATTTTTATAGGTAAAAAAGTTGCTCTTTGCATTTTAACCTTTTGAATTCTTTTAAGATGAGATTTCTAATGTTATAACCTTTAGAAAGAACCTTTTCACTTAGGCTTAATGTGTCTTGATCCGTCATCCTGTATTACTCTAAAAGTTAGGAGTTTTTGTGCTACGATACTGCAATGAGGTAATTTCTGTTGATTGTTATCATCTCTATTCAGCAAAACTTAATACTTTGAACCAGAAATCTTTGGCTTGACTTGTTCTCTTTTCAGAACAGTAATTTCTTCATTAAACATAAATATTAAAAAAGTACTATATGGAATGCTCTATGGGGCATACCGTGCATTATGAATAGTAAAATCTAGAGACTTAGCTGTACAAATTCTAACTCATGAAAATGGAGATCTGCCCCTGCCCATGCAGTGTTCATGAAATATTTATAACTGCTGCATTGGTATTATGAAGGCAGTTGCATCTTTGTGACTTTCATTTCTAAGTTATGAATTTCCATGGGACTTAGCCTAGAAATGACAGTAACTCTAGATGATATGAATTGCATGTCCTTTGTGAAAGCTCTCTTTAAGGTAGAATTTGACAATAATTTAAAGATCACTTGAATTGCATAATACATGGAAGGTAGCCTGATAAGAATTACTGAAACATGTTTAAAATATTTTTTGGTTCCAGTAGAGTAAATACTAATAATCTGATATAGGCTTCTAAGTGGCTTTCAATACTATTGATCATCATGTCGTTATAATTTACTTTGAACATTTGTTGGACTTTTTTCCCAATTTTCAGTAGTTGACTACTTGAAATAATTGCCTCTTGCTCATTGTTTAACAGTTTGGAATTTGTTCAAAGCTTTTCAGTTTCTTAAAAATATAGGGTCCCTTGGTTACTGCTTTTTACTTCAGTCATCTGTCCTTATTTTGAGCTACCATAATTTGACCTTGCTATAATTCCATAAATAAGGTTGATGGTGTTTGCATATATTTTCTCATCTTCATAGTCAGCTGAGCCAGCTGATGACTAATCATTATAGCCAACTGAGACTCAATTTGATTACCTAAGAATTTTAAAAACTATTTTTGACCAATATTATTGTGAAAATTAATGATTGTTCTGTAAATTGCAGTTTTGTTTGACAGGTATAATCGGGGATATTCTAATACAAGTAGAAATGTGGTGAAGCCAATAACATGATAAAATGAATCTATATATAATACTTTGAGGACTTAGAGAATAGCCTATAACTATTCACATTTTTCTGGTTTCTTCATACTTTTGATATGAGCATTAAAGATCTTAAAGCAATAAATAATGTTTCTGTATCTCGGCCTTCTCATTTTTTAGTGGTAGCATCAGATAGCTTTGCCTTTTGTAACAAGCCAATTTATAGAGTCTTATTCAAATGAGTACATTTTAGACAATTTCTAATTCTCCTCAAAATCTTCAGGATAAGAAATACAGAAAGGTACTATTATCTCTCAGAATAATTGAGGCTTTAATATTATCATTAATATTTAATACCAGCAAAAGGAAAGTAACAGGAAACATTTCTGGACTGTTCTATTTACAGGCACTCAAAAAATAATTGTTGTGTTAATGAATGAAGAATGTATGAAACTCAGAACATTTATAATTTATTTCTTTATATATCCATCAAAATATAAGACTATGCCTAGGTTTAAGTGAAACCCAGATATAGCTGGGCATGGTAGCTTGTGCCTGTAATTCTAGCTAGTTGGGAGGCTGAAGTGGGAGGAACACTTGAGGCAAGGAGTTCAAGATTAACTTGGGCAACATAAGGAGACCCTTGTCTCAAAAAAAAAAAAAAACCCAAAAAACAACTAAATATATTTTATGAACATAATGCTTAAAAATATGAAACAAAAGCTAAGAAAACTCCTTTACAAACCTGGGATCATGGGTGAAAAAATGATAGACAATTATGCAAAATGGAATATCTTAACAAGTCTTTTAAAATGTCTAATACACAAAAAGTCTACCTGGATCAACAAATTTTTACTGGCGCTTTCTCTCCCACATGCATGTGTGTGTACTTCGATATCTGTTAACACTTTTCTTGTTCATGTGACCACTAAAGAAAGATATGGGGCAACAGAACGGGTTTCCTGTGTTGGAGTGGATGGCATTACAAGCAGGAAGGCACTGAGTGACAGGCCTGGAGAGCAAACTGTGGTCTCAAGGATACTACATGATGTGAAGGTACCAGACCAGACTTGTAAAGTGCTGTATACAGAGGATAAAAACAGGTGACAGACAAATTTGGCCTATTGGGAAACTTTTGATGAGGCATATCCCAGTGTCTGCCTGCAATTAATATTCTCTGGTATAGTTTCCTATGAAAACCAAACAACAGAGACAACAGCAAAAACCAGAAAATGTAGTGCTGAGTAGATTGCTACAGTAGTTTTCATTGTGCAAAAATCGTTGTTTTTAAAGCTTACTTTCCTCTCTGAGTCATAAAATAACAATATTTAACTCTAGTAACTAGTATGTTTCTAGTTACTTATTAAAGGAGTTCTATAAATGATCCACTCTGCTGCTTTTCAGGCCCTGAAGATGATCTCTCCATTGTAGGGCAGGCATATCCGCCAATTACTTAGGGCATCAAATCTCATTGGTTTCGTGTCCTCTGCAAAGGACTAAGCACTACAGAATGAGACTGTGAAAATTCCTTGATAAGCTAAATTGCAAGTGAAAGTTTGACTTGAAGAAACATTCTCTCCAATTTACCTGATAATTTTCACTCTGTACAATTCTTTTCAAAATGGCTTTCTTAGAAGCCGGCATTTCAATGAATCCACTGAAAAATTTTACCAGTTATAAAATGTTTTTCACTTCGGAACTCTTAAGTCGTAATTCACATGATATGCCAAGAGGTGGACACCATTTTTATTATGTCCTCTTTTCTGATGGAGAGAAGCGGAGCCCAGAAGATCAATCTGAGCACCAATTTCACCTTCTTAATTTTCTTTCCCATTACCATGTCCTAAGCCATCATCTTCTTTAGCAAAACTGTTCCCTAAAGTGAAATTCAGCCATCAATTGTAAACTAGAACTATAAAAGGTTTCTACTTCATTTATACCCAAGAGACTAGATGTAGCAGCAAAATAATAGGCAAAAATGATGTATTTATCCTTCTATGTCAATAAAATAGGACAGGCAGTCAACTACTTCAGGTATAATTATCAGTGAATGCAAAGGATGTGTGCTGAAATGCAGATGTTTTAAATTAAGTTTTAGCATGTGTCCTTTTGGCATCTGTTTTCCTGCTTAAGAATTCTAATGATGGTACAACCACTTTAGAAAATAGTTGGGCAGTTTCCTATAAAGGTAAATATGGATTCCCCAATCAACTCAGAAATTCCACTCTTAATTATATATCCAAAAGATATGAAAACATATTTCTACACAAAGACTTATACTAGAATGTATATAGGGATTTTTTCAAAATAGCCCCAAATTGGAATTAATCACAGTATGCATCAGTACATGAGTGATTAAACAAACTGTTGCATATCCACACAATGAAATATTATTCAGCAATAAAAAGAAACAAACTAGTAAATCACACCACAACTTGAAATTAATAAAAAAATTATGCTGAGTTAAAGAAGCACAGGAAAGATTATATGCTATATGAGGACACTTATTGAAATTTTACAAAGGGAAAAACTATGAGTAAAGAAATCAGAGCAGTGATTGCTGGAACTGAGGATTGGGGTTAGGGGAAGAATTAAGTGGGAAGAAATATAAGGAAATTTTTGAAGGTAATGGAAATATTCCACGTGTCAATTGTGGAGTGAGTACTCAAGCGTAGACATTTGCCAAAATACATCAAACTCTACACTTAAATGTGTTCTTTCTAATATAGGTAAATTATACTGCCATAAATTTCATTTAAAAATTTAAAAATAATTCTAAGGGTACTGTAATATAAATGGAAAAATGAAAGCCAGTGTCATTCTAAGCAATGTAGGTTCAATTCTTTCAGCAAATATTAATAAACCATGAGGCATTGCAATTATTCTGTGCTGGATACTTAGGTGAATGAAACAAAGAAGTCAGGGTCTACTAGGAAATACAACCCAGGCACATAATAAGATGCACATTGGATGTTAAGTGTCAAAAAAGAGATATGGGGCCCGGCGCAGTGGCTCACGCCTGTAATCCTAGCACTCTGGGAGGCCGAGGCGAGCGGATTGTTTGAGCTCAGGAGTTCGAGACCAGCCTGAGCAAGAGCGAGACCCCGTCTCTACCAAAAATAGAAAGAAATTAATTGGACAGCTAAAAATATATAGGAAAAAAAATTAGCCGGGCATGGTGGCACATGCCTGTAGTCCAAGCTACTTGGGAGGCTGAGGCAGTAGGATTGCTTGAGCCCAGGCGTCTGAGGTTGCTGTGAGCTAGGCTGACACCATGGCACTCACTCTAGCCAGGGCAACAAAATGAGACTCTGTCTCAAAAAAAAAAAAAAGAAAGAAAACTGAGGCTCACATGAATGACAGCTTGCTAACACACCTGTAGTAAGGTGATAGAGTCTCATATGGAAAACAGAGTTTTCTGGGCCGGGTGCTATAGCTCATGCCTGTAATACTAGCACTCTGGGAGGCCAAGACAGGAGGATCGCTTGAGGTCAGGAGTTCAAGACCAGCCTGAGCAAAGGTGAGACTCCATCTCTACAGAAAAGAGAAAAAATTAGCCACGCATGGTGGTGCATACCTGTAGTCCCAGCTACTTGGGAGGCTGAGGCAGGAGGATTGCTTGAGCCAAGGAGTGTGAAGTCCAGTGAGCTATGATGACGCCATAGCACTCTAACTTGGGTGCCAGAGCAAGACTGTATCTCAAAAAAAAAAAAAAAGAAAACAGATTTTCTGACTATTATGTGTAGTTCTTTTCACTGTTCTTAGCTCCCTCTTACTACCATTTCAGGTATATTTCAGAAGGCTTGAAATTATGATTCACTACCTTGTTTCATCTCTTATTTCATACCTCGAGAAACCATTTAGGCAACCAAACTTAAATTGGAAGATAGCAAAGGAAATTACCAACTAGGAGTACTTAAATTTTTCTAACAAAGCAGCCAGGTACAACTGCTAATGTTTGTGCATATAATGCAAATAGTTCCAGTTGCATGAGGATCATTGTATATTTGGATATACACCTGTGCTTATTGGAGCATGTGCTTTACATCCTCTACCTAAATTTGGTAGACCGTGATTATCTACCAGCACATAAACAAATATATCATGCAGATATGTAGGATGGATGGGGGAATATGATGAATAATCTGAAAATTCACATCTTGAGGAAATGAGAGCTCTTATATTGATTTTAAAACAAAACTGACCTCACAACCAATAAAGAGTAGTAATTGTAATAAGTTTTGAAAAAGATATCATAAAATGAGCAAAAGAATTGCAGTTCTTTCATTCATAAGATAAGCTTACAACTTTATCAAATGTGGGAAACTACAGTTGTCTGAGATAAATCTTTGTGTATACAGGAATTTTCCTCAAAAAAGTGACATTAAAAGTAGCCAGATTTCAAACTTATTTCATTATTTTCAAACTCATGCAGTAAGGCTGTCTGTCTTTCTGTGAAACCATAGGGTAATTGCCAAGTTGAGTTTGTGAGCTCTTTGAGGGTTCTCTTTGAGAGCTCTCGCTTACTTACTTTTGTATTTTCAGCCCCAACCACTGCATGTGTCACAAAATAGGCACCTACAATAAACACCTGTTAAATGAATGAAGGGAACTTGGAGATTGAATGGAGGCCAGAATTCCTGTGACTTGTACACATTGTTTGGCTTTGTGTTTTATATTCTTTTAGCAATACAACTGAATCTCAAGCACATCTCATGTTGTTCACTGAAAAAGCAAAATACAAAAATGTGTGTATACCGTGTAAAACTGATAAAAACTATACAAAGAAAAATGACTACAAAGAAATTCACCTAATGGTGGCTACCTCAATATTACTGTGGATGCTATTCTTCTTTCTCTTTTCTGTATTTTAAGCTTTTCTTTTATATTATAATAGATTATAATGATATAAGAATATGATAATTATATTCTTAAATAATGCATAGTATGTTAGATTTTATATTCTTTTATAATAGTGTGATTGAGGGCATAAGAAAAAAGCAATATTTTCTTTTTTCAAATCATGTATTTTCTCCAAAATTGACCTTCTTTATTACCTTACATATTCCTTTTAGGGGAGCATAAAAATGTTACTAGGTTTGGGGTAGTATTACTCACAAAACCAATTTATGAAGTGAAATAAATGTATATAAACACAAAAGTCCATTCTTCCATTTAAAATACTTTTCACTTTTTTCCCCTCAGACTTGGATATACTTGGCATATTAGAGATCTCTGTAATCCACTTTTTTTTTTTTAGTAATAACTATGTGCCTGGCCCTGCGTTAGGCCTTGGTTCCTAACTTGGCTTTTTGTCTGTGGTGTTTGGTTTGGCACTTGCTGAGGATTGCCATTGTGGACTATAGAAGATGAATGAGTAAATTTCTGTATTAAATTCCCGCAAGGAAATATGCCAAGATAGAACCATTGATTTGATGTCTTCACTTGAGGGAGTATTTTGACACATGGTGCACGTACAGTTCTCACTTAGAAACCAATAGCCTTAGAGATAATTTTCAGTATATTGATCTCTTTAAAAGGTATTCTCACAACCAAAAGTATATCTAAACCTTTTACTTTTTAAATTTCCTGTCCAGTTGGAATCTGGCATACAACTTGACTTAGAAGGGCTGAGATATATCGTAGGGCAGGATGAATGCCTCACAGTAGTTCAGATAAAACAATTTAAACTTGATTCCAAATTCCACTTTTAGTTTTAGATATTTTGCCAAGTCATTGAGAACTAAATCTAGGGAGAAAGGATGAAACAGCTCTTCTGACTTAGTAAAAGCCATAGGTGAGGCAGTCCATATGAGATCTTTGAATCACTTTCTAGGATTTCTGTCTGGAATGATAAGAGTAGTATCTTTGATTGGTACTTTGGAGTTTCAGGTACATTTTCTCATATAAAAATTTCATCAAGAAGGTCCACTTCCAGCCATGACAGTGTGAGGAGCTCTGCAGATTCACTCCTTAATGAAACTTGTAAGAATTATTTTAAAAAGCAATCATTTAAAGTCACTAGTAATAGTGCCAAGGATATACCTAATGAAATCTGGTAAAAATTATTTTAAAAAGCAACCATTTAAAGTCATTGGAAATAGTTCCAAGGACATACAGTCAGTGAAGAAATATTTATTTGAGAAAATCTAAAACTGAATAAGAAAAATGTAAGTCTGAGGTATTTGAAATGAGACCTGCTCCTTCCCCCTCTTAGCTAAGTAAGATAGAAACTGTCCTCCAGACTGGTGCAGTGAAAACACAGGGCTCTCTTTCCCCCCACCTCCCATTTGGTGGGCTGTTTTCCCAGGAGGACAGAATGTTTGCATTTCTCATCCAGCTTCCAGCTACCTGTTGCTGAGGCTAAATTCTGGGTAAGTGTAGCTGAAAGAGGGGAAATCAGTGCCTAGAGTTGCTATAATATATGATATAAAATATCCAGTTCCCAAAAAGAAAAAAATATACAACATGCAGAGAGACAGGAGAGAATGACCCAAACACAGGGCAAAAAGCAGGAAACAGAAATGCCTGTATGAGTGACCAGATGTTGGATTTAACAGGCAAAGACTTCAAAGTAGCCATTATAAATATATTCAGAGAACCGAAGGAAACCTTGATTAAAGAAGTAATGAAAGGTACGATGACAATGTCACATCAAATGGAGAATATTAATACAGAGATAGAAATTATTATTATTTTTTTAAAGCCAGTCAAATTTAGCAGTGGGGGGTTGAATACCAACTTTAGTGACACTAATGTTAATAAGTTCTGATAACCCACTACCATCAGACCAGCCAGAAATTATTTTTTAAAAGAACTAGTTAGAAATTCTGGAGTTGAAAAGATGAGTAAAGTACAATAAGTGAAATAAAAATTCACAAAAGGGGTTAAAAGTGATTTGAACTGGCAGAAGAAATAATAAGCAAAGTTGAAGATAGATCAATAGAGAGTATGGAAGGCAAAAAACAGAGAAAACAAAGAAAAATGAAGGGGAGCCTCAGAAATGTGGGGCAACATTTATACAGCAACATACATGTAATGGGAGTACCAGAAAGAGAGGAGAGAAAGGAGAAGAAAAAATATTTGAAGACATAATATTTGAAAACTTTCCAAATTTATTGGAAACCTACACATCCAGGAAGTCCAGTAAACTCAGAGATCCACAAATAGATACATCATAGTAAAAATGCTAAAAGCCAAAAAGGAGAAAATCTTGAAAGTAGCAAAAGAAAAATGACTTGTCACTTACAAGGGATTCACAGTTGATTTCCCATCAGAAACATAGGCTAGTGAGTTAACATTTAACGTGCTTAGAGGAAAAAACCTCAACAAAGAATTCTATGTCCAGCAAAGCTGTATTTAACAATGCAAGGGAGTTAAAGACATTTCCAGATAAACAAAACTGAAGGAATTTGTTGCCAGCTGACAAGAAGTACTAAAACATGTTCTTCAGACTGAAAGCAAATGACCCCAAATGGCAATTTGGATCCACATGAAGAAATAAAGAGCACTGGTAAAGGTAATTATGTAATTATAAGAGTCAGTGTATGGCTCATGCCTGTAATCCTAGCAATCTGGGAGGCCGAGATGGGAAGACTGCTTAAGCTAAGGTGTTCGAGACCAGCCCAAGCAAGAGCGAGACCCTGTCTGTTTACTAAAAATAGAAAAATTAGCTGAGCGTTGTAGCACACGTCTGTAGTCCCAGCTACTTGGGAGGCTGAGGCAGGAGGATCACTTGAGCCCAGGAGTTTGAGGTTGCAGTGTGCTATGATGAAGCCACTACACTTTAGCCCAGGTAACAGAGTTGAGACCCTGTGTCAAAAAAAAAAAAAAAAAGGTCAGTATAAATATGTATTCTTCTCCCTTCTCTTAATTGATTTTAAAAGTGTTTGTGCCAAGTACAGTAGCTTGCATCTCTAGTCCCAGCTACTCTGGAAGGCTTAGACAGGGGGCATTACTTGAGCCCGGGAGTTCAAGGGTGCAGTGAGCTATGATTCCAGCCTGAGCAACAGAGTGAGCGCTCATCTCTTTTTTTTTTAAAGCATTTGTGTAAAACAATATGTATGTAATATACTGATCAGCCACTAACAGGCAGAAATATATTTGCCAAAAACAGCCCAAAGGAAAATGGGACAAAGCTGTATTGGGCTAAGGAAATAACTCCAGATGGTAACTAGAATCCACAAGAACAAATCAGGAGAATGAGAAATGATAAATAAGAAAGCTAATATAACAAAAACTATTACTATATGCTTGTTCTCTTTTCTTCCCTCAGCTTCTTTGAAAGACAAAATTATACAAAGTAATAATTATAATATATTGTTGGGTTTGCAACATTTATAGAGTTATATAATATTAATAATACAACAATAAGAGGGAGAAGGGAATAGCACTATTTAGGACTATTTCTGTATCTTACTGGAATTACATTAGTATAAATCTGGAGCTGATTCTAATAAAATGTATATGCTAAGTCCAGAACAGTGACTAAGGACATAACTCAGACTTGTACTCTGAAAATTACAAAACATTGTTGAACAAAATTAAAGAAGAAAAACCATCCCACATTCATGGATTAGAAGACTTAACTATTGCTAAAATGTCAGTACTCCCTACATTGATTTACAGATTCAGCACAATCCCTTTTAGAAGCCCAGGTGACTTCTTTGTAGAAATTGACAAGCTAGTTCTAAAATTCATGTGAAATTGTAACAGACCTGGAATAGCCAAAATAATCTTGAAAAGAAGAACAAACTCAGAGGACTCACAATTCCAGTTTTCAAAATTACCACAAAGCAACAGTAATCAAGACAGTTGGTACTGGTATAAATATAAATACAGATATTAACAAATGGAACTATAACACTTAAGTAGCCACATGTAAAAGAATGTAATTGGACTATTATATCATATACAGACATTAACTCAAAATGGATCAAAGACCCAGATGTAAGAACTAAAGCCATAAAAACTCTTAGAAGAAACAAGAGGTAAACCTTCTTATCCCTGGATTTGGCTGTGGATTCTTAGAGATAATCCCCAAAGCATGAATCAACAAAAGAAAAAAATAGATAAGTTGGACTTCATCAAAGTTAAAAACTTTTGTGCTTCAAAGAATACTGTCAAGAAAGTAAAAAGAAAACCCACAGAATGGGAGGAGATATTTGCAAATCATATGTCTCATAAGAGATTTGTGTCTAGAATATATAAAGAACTCTCTCAACTCAATAATAAAAAGGTAATCCAATTTTAAAATGGGCAAAAGGATCTGAATAGACATGTTTCCAAAGAAGATATACAAGTGGCCAATAAACACGAAAAGATACTTGACATCCTTAGCTGTCAGAGAAATGCAAATCAAAACCACAATAAATTAAAAAATTAATTTCACCCCCACTAAAATGGCTAGAACAAAAACAAGTGTTGACTAGATAATAACAAGTGTTGCCAAGAATGTGGACTGCCATTGGGAAAGTAAAATGGTGTAGCCACTTTGGAAAACAGTCTGGCAGTTCCTCAGAAGGTTAAATATAGTTACCATATGAGCCAGCAGTTGCATTCCTAGGTGCCTACCCAAGAGCAGTGGAAACATATGTCCACATAAAAACTTTTACACACATGTTCACAGCAGCATTATTCATAATAGACAAAAGGTGGAAACAACCCAAATGTCCAACTGGTGAATGGATAAACAAAATGTGTTATATCCAAACAATGAAATATTATTTGACCATAAAAAGGAATAAAGTTAACTGATACATGCTACAACATGGGTGAACCTTGAAAACATCATGCTAAGTGATAGAAGCCAGACACAAAAGGCCACATATTGTATGATTTCATTAACATGAAAAGTTTAGATCCATGGTGACAGAAAGAAGATTAATGGTTGCCAGGGACAGGGAGAAGAGGGAAATTAGAGTTACTGCTAATAGGTGTTTCTTTTGGGAGAAATGAAAATGTTCTAAAATTAGATAGTGATGATGGTTGCACAAATGTGAATATAGTAAAAACCAGTGAATTGTATACTTTTAACAGGTTTGATTTTATGATATGTGAATTATGTCTCAAAGCTATTTAAAAAAATACTAATAACTTATGTATGCTTATCATCATTCCAATTACTATATGGGTATTAACATATTTAAATCCTCACAACAAAGCTATTAAAGTAGGTATTGTTGTTTTGCTTATTTTACAGATGAGGAAACAAAGACACACAGAATAATTACTTGCATAACGTAATGAAGTGAGAGGCCTTGATTCAAGCCTAGTCAGTCTGGTTCCCATGACCTAGGTGCTATGCCACCCTGCCACTCATTAATAATTGGATTGACCTGTTGTGTGGCTTTTGAATCAATTCTATTCATTTTCTGATTTCAGGCATCCAAAATTTAAGATTTGATGCAGAGCATAAACAAAGCTTTGACATTGAACTAATTATCAGCATTGACAGGACACAGAAGAGCATGTTTTCCAGTGTAAGAGACTGAATAGAATAACTGATAAAGATATCTACGTTAGCTCTTCCCATAAGAAGTGTAATACTTGACCTATAGGACTTAGGCATGTTGCAGATTATTTTTAGATTGATGCTTTTTTGTTTTGTTTTTTGCCCAAAATATAAGGTTTCTTTTCCTTGACAGTTGGCCCATTTCTTCCCTTACAAATTTTGATCATATGCTTAGGAAAATGGAGAATTGGTGTATCTTCAATCAGTGGAAAACTCTTAGGGACTTGAAAGTCTTTGGCTGACCAGACATTTCCAGTGTTCCCAACTCCTCCATTTATAGATGAAAAACTGAGTGATTGACTTACCCAAAGTCAGAGTTAACAAATGAAACTGCTAGAACTCAAACCAGGCCCTTTGTCTCCTTTTCTGACTTCAGTGATCATCTTTGCGGGGCTTATCATCAGGGATCTCACAGTGTAGTAAGGGACCCACAATATCTTCTGTTACAGTGATTCCTTCTAAGGAATGCTGTACTAAGGGTCATTATACTCTGAATACTTTGAGTTATGGGAAGCTTACAGCAGACATAATGCTTTTTTAAGGTAACTCGAATTGTCACAAAACCTTTACTTGTATGAACTCTATGTCTCCTTTGGTTGATTCTCCTAGTTTACATATACTCCTCTCTGCCTGTGTTCATGTTGTCTGTCATTTGGCTTATCTTCCTTTTTTCTGTCACTCAGTCTCTATTTTTTTCCCCACTTACTGCTCAACAGATTTATCAAGAAGCTTTGTGTAGCTAACTTCCCAATAGTTGATTCCTTCAGTTCTTTAATACACAGCTTAAATTGTTATATATTAAAATTTAGCATTTCTTTTTTTTTTTTTTTTTTTTTTTTTTGAGACAGAGTCTCACTTTGTTGCCCTGGCTAGAGTGAGTGCCATGGCGTCAGCCTAGCTCACAGCAACCTCAGGCTCCTGGGCTCAAGCAATCCTACTGCCTCAGCCTCCCAAGTAGCTGGGACTACAGGCATGCGCCACCATGCCCGGCTAATTTTTTCTATATATTTTTAGCTGTCCAATTAATTTCTTTCTATTTTTGGTAGAGACGGGGTCTCG
>CAUYSK010091021.1:0-10035 GCA_963575035.1 Avahi laniger | reverse complement strand
GTTGTTTGATAGATCTTAGTTCATATATCTCCCGCAGGATCAGTCATCTCGCGGCCCAGGACCGCCCCGCACGCTCACCTGGCCGGGGGTACACCCCGCCCCCACACACCTGCCCGGGTCTTCACCCCGCCCCCACACACCTGCCCCGGTCCTCACCCCGCCCCCACACTCGCCTCTCCCGCACTCACCTCCCCGGCCCTCACCCGCCCCGCGCTCACCTCTCCTCCGGCCCCGGCCCGGGGGTGTCGGCCGAAGGCCCCGCGGCGCCCTCCGCGATCAGCCCAGAGGCCCGACGGCTTCTCCTCCGCGGCCGGGGCTGCTTCTGAGCCGCCAGCTCGGGCTCCATGGCACGGAGGAGGGGGTGGGGCGGTGGCCGAGTGCCCGGGAGACCGGCAGGGGCGGGCACGGTGCCCGCCGGCCTGTGCCAGGCAGAAAGCGCCTGTCAGCGGAGACCCGCCGCCGCCGTCATCCGGGGATTTGAAAATGGCGGCTGCGTAGCGACTGGCCAATCAGAGAGCGGGCGGCGGTTGCTAGGAGACTCGGAGTCCCGCCCTCCCGGCCACCGGGAACCCTAAGGAGCCCGGGCAAGGGAGCGCAGGTGGCCGGCAGGGAGTCGGGGAAGCTCGGCTTTAATTCTGACTCCACCTCTGCACCCCCAAGGCCCGGCGCTTTCACTGTTATTGGGACTTTCATACAGGCCAAGGCAAATGGACTGGAAGCATCTTGGGTCACGAGATCTTTCTTAGCATTTGGGGAGAAGAGAGGTTGAAAGTAATGACCTGAAGGGAGGCTTGGTTACTGGCCATACGCACGCTCAGTTATCGGGTATATACGGCCGATATGAGATATATTCCCAACTACCAAAGGTCCTGGAAGTGTGTTCCCAGGAAGTGTGTTCTCCAGGAAACCAGTGAAAAGTCATGATGCGCCCTCCTGTCTCTACCTAAGGAAGGAACAGTCTCTCCCTAGGGGTGACTTCATCCTCCGCTCGTACAAGGCAGCAGAAGGCACGACGGAAAGTAAAGGACCTTCTCAAGTGAAAAAGAAAATTGCTAAACAACCCATTATTTGATTTTAAATATTGCTTTACATATGTCAAAGGCTTTAAAAATAGCCTCTCCTTTGGCACTGTTATTCCATTTCTGGGAATTTATCCTAAGTAATAAAACTATATGTATAAGAAGATATTAATGATAGGGAAAGGGTTAACTACTGCTCATTCAATGAAAATAATACATCCAGCCAATAAAAATGAACTGTGAAGTGTGTAATAGAATAGTCTATGGTAATTTTAAACAAAACATGGAATATAGAGGTGTATTTCTTATATTCAGCGTTATGAATAAAGTCAATGTATTAAAATGTCTCTAGGTGGTCAAACTTTGGGTATTTAGAAAAATTTATTTTTAATTTCTTACATTTAATATATTTTTTAAAAAACAGGGAGATACTGAACTTGCATTGTCTTTATAACATGAGAGGTAAAAACATATTTTAGTTTTAAAAAGGGAACGAAATTAGGGAGTAAGATGCCCTTAATGAAGAACCACTTCTATTGTATCTTCTATCTCTCCCCAAAAATTAAAGAAGAAAGTATTGCTTCGTAGTAGTTAGAGAATAAGAATACAGAAATGTCATTTAGGGAGTTGGCCTCCACCCAGACAGAACTTCCTAAGATGCAAATATTTAGACGAAACCACATGAAATTGCTGACATTTGACCTTTTTACCCACAGAAACAGCAATTTCATAGTTTTAAACTAATACATACTTTGGTGAGATCCTCAGAATTCAGAGTCTGTCCTTAGCCTTGCAGGTCCTGCAACTGGTTTTGCTGGTGCAATCGGAAGTGGTCAGTCCTCTGGGAACTTGTAATGATCACTCCTGCAGTGACGGATGCTCCAGGATGTCAGCGCAGAGATGCTGGTGGGGAACAGAATCCTGTTGTTTATGCAGGGCAACAGGGTCCAATTTTCGTTCACTGGACAACTTCTGATTCCACTCAATTATTCACAATGTTTTTCCTTTAAAAAGTAGTTTTTCAAAAAAAAATGGTATTATTAGAAGATACCTTTCTTAAATTATATTGCAAAAGGAATTTTCTAATTTTATTCTAATTCTTTTGCAAATCTAAGCTAATCATAACTCTAAGTGAGGTTGAGAATTTTTAAAAACTAATGAACAATACTGAGTATGTCAGTGGACTAGCAATGAGATATTCAGATTATCTGATTTTTCCTTCATCTTGTTTCAAACTGAAAATATCAGGGGCCAATGGGAATAATTTGATACAGCAATAAAATGAATATCACTCTGATTTTATAGTTTACTCCTCCTTTTTGTTATATGGAACTACTGGGGCCCTGAAAATTTGGGGGAATTATTGACAGATAGGAGTTGACTTTATGAAGATCAAAACCAGAGACAAGTATAACTCATAATAAGTTCGAGAGACAACGGCCCCAAAACACTATAGTTTTTTCATCGTCTCAGAGTTGCGAGGAAGAAGTAGTACAAACCAAGATTCTTGAGTGATAAAAATTTTATTTTGATTCCTGAATAATAAAATTGTTACTATGCTAAAAAAAAAATAATTTAAAGAAGACCAGAAAAGAGAGAAAGGACAATTCAGAATATGGGAACAAACAGAAAGCATGAAATAAGATATTAATAGTATATCTAAATCTAACTATATTATCATATCGAATGTAATTCTCCCATGAAAAGATAAAAATAGGAAAAAATTCAGCTATATTTATACTTACGAAGGACATATCCAAAATACAGTGCTGAAAGATTTTTCAGTTTCGAAGAATGTAAAAATATGGGGAAAGACATCATTCAAACACTAACCAAAAAAACTATATTAAAGTAGGGATGATAATATAAATATTTTATCATAAACACTTTAAGGCAAAGCTCATTAACATAGGTAAAGAGTCATTTAAAAGTAATACAAAATTTTGATTCCACAGAAAATAGAACAATTTAAAATCTCTCTCTGTATATGCTCTTAGTAACATAGTCTCTCTCTCTCTCTCTCTCTCTCTCTCTCTCTCTAAAGCAAAAATTGCCAGAATAAAAAATACTAGGCAAATCTACAATTACAACAGAAAATTTTAACACACCGTTTGACATAATGGATACTCAAAATTTGGACTACATGATAAATCAGTTTGATTTAATGCATCTATCTAAAACATTGTATTCTTTTCAAGCATTCATGGAACATTTTCAAAAATTGACCACATAGCAGAATATAAAGGAAGTTTTAACAAATATACAAAGAAAAAAAATCATTTTAACTATGTTGTCTGATCTTGATGTAATGAGTTGAAAATAATATATGTTATGAATAATAATATAAAAATTTAAAATAAAATAAATAACGAAAACCTAGAAAGCCCCTATATGTTTAGATGTGGTAGTGGCTGAGGGGCCTGATTTGCTCTATGTATTTAGGGATTGTTTGAATCTCACTTAAGGAGAAGATATTCATCTGGTATTTATGCAATAGAAAAAGCTTGTTTGCTGTTGCAACAAATTTTACTCATACTCTTTCCTTTTCTTTGGCAATGCTTAATAAATTCTTAATATAAGGGGAGAATTTTTTTTTTTTGAGACAGAGTGTCATTCTGTCACCTTGGGTAGAGTGCAGTAGCATCATAGCTCACTGCAGCCTCAAACTCCTGGGCTCAAGCGATCCTCCTGCCTCAGCCTCCCGAGTAGCTGGGAACAGGCGTGTGCCACCAAGCCCGGCTAATTTTTCTGTTTTTAGTAGAGACAGTGTCTCACTCTTGCTCAGACTGGTCTCAAACTCCTGACCTCAAGCTAGATCCTCCCACCTCGGCCTCCCACAGTGCTGGGATCACAGGCGTGAGCCACCACGCCTGACCAAGAGGAGGATTTTTTTAAAGACACTTGTTATTTTCAACACAGGTATAAGCTGGAAGTAGATTTGGATAAGCGCGCGGTACTTCAGCACAAACTCTATCCCAGGTTGTTAAGGCCCATCATAGCGACTCTGAGACCAGAGAACAAAAAAACTAAAAAGAAGCTGTACTGCTTTAAGTGAAGACAGCGCTTCAGCCCTCAGGTGGAGTCATTTCCGGGCCCTGCGACAGAGCTTGGCTGGAAAAGCTCCTGGATCCTTCAATCATTACCGCGGGCAGGGGCTGGTCTGTGTCAGCATGGTAAGTGGCTCTGCCTTCTGCCCGTTGACAGCTGATTTGCTGTTGTAGCAAATCTGACTCTCCACATTTGGCCCATTTCCCCAGCAAACAATTCTTAATAAGTTCTTAATACAAGAGAAGAAATATTTAAAAAGACATTGGTTTCAATCCATGTACCTGAGTTGGAAGCAGGGTTAGACGGGCTCTCCTCTACTCACCTGTGGTTTTGCTTTTTTTTAAAGTAAAACTTTGCTGATTTGTAGTCATTCACTGACTTTAACTGAAGTGCTCAAGCAACAGTTACCTTTAATTTTTACTTTTGTTTTAGGCTGGGTGTGCTGATTTTTCTGTAGACATCAATTGTTTCCCTTTTAGTTACGTTGTTTAGAGTTTCTGGGGACTTCAGACTCAGGTCACGGCGCTAACCTCATAAATGCCTGGCGGGGTAAAGTGCACAGACATCTTTACCTCTCTTGATTTTGTACTTGGGGCCTGATAATGAATGTATTCTAATTGCCTACAGTGATTCTGCGTCGGGGACTGCAGTTTCCTATCCACCTCCCTTTCATTCTCTTCTGTGCCAGTGAGTAATTGTCAGTATCTTAGAATTTTTAGTTCTTTCATGGAAGCAGCCTTTCAAAATACTTTTTCCTCTTAGGTCATTTTCCCCCATTGGACTCTCTGTCCAACATTTCTAAAAATTGTTTTGCTTTTAAAAATTATGCCTTTCACCCTGAGGGATGCTTGTGGTACTGGAATGCTCTGTATCTTTACCGTATCAACGTCAGCCTTCCAGGTGTGAAGTTGTATTATAGTCCCGCAAGACATTCCCATCGGGGAAAATGGGTAAAGGGCATTTTACAATCTTATACTATTTTATGGTTTGACTAATATTTTAATAGAGAGTTTGGACAAGAGGGAGAAGCTAAGAGAAAAGTAGGGTGAGGATAGTCTTCTATTAATACATCCTTGGACGCACAGTTATGTTATAAACTCAGCTGCTTCTGAAACCAAGAAGTTTATCGGGCTAAGTTTTTCCTGCTGAGTTTAAAAAGAACAGTATCGCTCTGATGTCTGAACCACTTGGACATCAGGCCACGTGAAAAAGAGCAATTTTTTTTATGTTAGTGATTATTTGAAGTGGGAACGTTGTGAACAGATACCACATCTATGCCTCAATTTTGCTTGTCAGTAGCATGCAGGCCTGGGTGGGAGACAGCTGAGGGAGTTAGTGAGAGAAACCTACATGTAAACTTCACAAAAGTGAGACGTTTTAATGATGGAGAAGCAGTGAACATCCCCTCTCCCTTTCTAAAATTTTAACTGAAATTCAGGGAACCAGGTTTTGATCTGATTATAGTATTTATGGCGTATTCAGTCTAACAGGAGGGGAGAAAAAGAAAACTGTGCTTTGCACATAAGGGTATTCAAAGAAGCCTGTTTATAATGGAATGCGTTGCTTTGATCCAAATAGAGGCTGGAATATTAGCTGGTACTAAGTGAAGTGCTTTCTAAGTTATGTTTGTGGCTTTTGCCTTGAGAGACGACTGCTTGTCGCACAGAGAAGAAACAAGGTGGAATTTCTACTAAAGCAGTGAAGCTGCCTTTCTCAGGAAGCAAAGAGGGCTGCGTTGTGTCTTGTGAATCACCGAGACAAAGTGCAAGGGTTCGATGCCCCTGAGGCGCGAACTGAGTCCAAGCCAGACTGCAAGGGTGTGGCCAGCCAGAGCTCCCTCCCTCCTTCCCTCGGATTAGTAAACCACAGCCCCATGATTGCCGGGGCCTGAGGTCTTTCTGTAGTTGAATCTCAGGCTTTGGGGCCGTGCAGCCTTGGATGAGGGCAGAATCGCTCCTCAGCTTATCTGGTGGATGCGTGAAAGACCCAGATGACGCACACAATGGTGGGTCTCCCTCTATAAGACCCCTGAGGGTACTTGTTCCAGCATCGCTGGCATAAACTGCACCAATATTAAAATCAGCAACGGCTGTCACTCTAGATTTTTAGGATTTAACTTTTTCATTCCCTCTCTTAAAGCAGTAGATCATTGTGTCTGTTTAAATTACCAAAATAAGTGTTTGCCTTAGGAAAAAAATGAATGGTGATTTAAAAGTGGGATGTGGGGAGTGTGGAGGCTGATGAGGGAGGAAGAAGATAGTCAAGTTTAGACAAGAAAAAAAATCATTAGCCAGATGTAATTGGAGTCAATATCCTAGTACATTTTCTTTTAGATTTTTTATGCCTATTTTTGAATGTATTTGACATCATACTTAACATATAAAAAATTATGTATCTCACATGCTTTTTACTTAATATGTTATCATAAACACTTACCATGTCATAAATCATTTTTTGGGGGTAAACATTTAAGGCTTGCATAACATGCTATTGCACTGATGTACCATCCTTGTGAATATCCAACAGTAGATGCATGGTTAAGTAGATTAAGTAGATTGGTTGTGGGTTTTCTGGTTTACAAACTATAATACTGTGAATGCCATTGGGTCTAAATCTTTGCATTTGACAATCTTTCTTTTGTAATTCATCTACTTATGTCATTTGCCTATTTATCCAGTTGATGTCTCAAGTGTTTTTTTAAAAAATTGATGTATATAAAATTTGAGCTATATAAAAATCAATTCTTATGTACATAAATTTGTTATGATATGGAAGGTTTACATTTTTTGTTAAGTCCATTGCATTTTTCCTTGTAAAATTTTCCACTAGTTTTAAGTTTAGATTGAATATCCATTCTTATTTAGAGCGTATATGAATGGTAAATGTAATATCTCAAGGCATGAAAAGATAACATTCTTAATTTACCCGCAGTGGGTTTTAATAACCAAAAAGGCTATATATTGATTTTAGTTTAATTTCTTTCCAATAACTAGCTAATTTTTTTTTTCTGGGTGAGTCAACCTAACATACACAAGTATGTATATCTCACCTATATTAAAAGGGTGAAGTTAAATCAGCTGTATCCTGACTTGAGTTACAAGTGCCTGTATGCATGTGTGTGTCTGTGTGTGTGTGTGTGTGAGTGTGTGTATGTAGTCTTAGTTCTTAGCCTAGTATGGACTAGACGCTTAGTTCATGTTGTTGAAATAAGCTTTTTAATGGAATTTAAGCCCTTTGTTTAATTGTGTCTGAAGCTTAGCTGTACCCTGGCTTTTGGTTTCCATGAAACACTTTTGATTATCTTATAATAAATTTCTCTGTGGCTGTGAGCTAGCTAGGCTCTGCCATTTGTACCCAGAAGTGCTAAGTAACGTAGCTCCTGTTGTCCGACTCACTGTGTCTTGTTCCAGAAGGAGTGCCTTTCCATTCACGTGGGTCAGGCCGGCGTCCAGATCGGGGACGCTTGTTGGGAACTCTATTGCCTGGAACATGGAATCCAGCCGGACGGCATCATTCCCGAAAGGAAACAGGATCCGCTGGAAAATGCTAAAACGGAGCAAGAGAACACGTCTTTCGATACCTTCTTTTGCGAGACGAGAGCTGGGAAGCATGTGCCCAGGGCACTCTTCGTGGACTTGGAACCAACTGTTATAGGTTAAATAAATTTTACATTCTAGGGTACTTGGCCAGGTTCACGCTCAAAACAAAGAAACCGTGTGGGCGGGATTATCAGATTATACTAATCTATCGGAACGGGATCATCTGCACGTTTTCCCAATCTAGATGCTACACAGTGGCCATTTAGGGTGATCAGAGTGACTAACACACCCAAAGGGAAGACTGGGTTAGTCTTCTTGGCAGATTTTGTAGTATCTTGTGCAAAAACTCTTGAAACGGAGCTAGACAGATCCTGGAGAGAGAAGGGGTGTTACTGACTTAAGGGAGAAGCTAGAGAGGAAGGCGGATTTGGGTCTGATCCTGTGAGCTGTGGCTGGCTCCTGGAGAGGGCTCTCTTCCAGGCTCTGTGTGTCCTTACCGGGTGGAGAGGTCATCTCCAAGTTTCTTCTCATGAGGGCACTAATCCCACTCATGAGGGCCAACCCTCATGACCTAATCACCTCCCACAGACCTTACCTCCTGATAGCATCAAGTGGGGACTATGTCTTCAACATGAGAATTTTGGGGAGACACAGCCAATCTGCCGTCACAGTTCTGCACTGGCTGAGGACCTGCACGGGTATTTTCCCTTAATCCTGTCAACACCCTGTCAGGAGAAATTATTGTCATCCTTAATTTGTAGATAAGGAAACGGAGTCTCGAGGAGGTTAAGGAACTTGCCTAAGATCACTGAGGTATTGAGAGCAGAACTGGGTTCTAAGGCAGCGGAGTGGGGCGTGCTGCCAGGGTTTTAAAAGGCAATGAAACCGGGCGTGGGTTGCTCTTGGTGGTACTTAATTCTGCCAGCGTCGTGATGCCGTTCCCTGCGCATGCATCTGTGCTCGCTGCGTCAGGACTGCGCGGGCGCTCGAGTCCACCATGCCTCCCTTCTTGAAGCCGCTTTTAAGTGGGCCAGTGGTAACTGAGATCGCTGCGTCTTTCCAGGCGCCTTTCCACGTCCCTTTCCAGCACGCAGTGGGCTATTTGTGGATGGTAATGCTTGTCTCAAAATGCCAAAATGCCACAGGGTGTATAGTGGGGTCAGAGTGTCCCCCAAAATTCATATCCACCTGGAAACCCAGCAGGTGACCTTATTTGGAAACAGGGTCTTTGCAGGTAGTTAAGGTGAGTCATCCTGGATTGGGGGGGCCCTAAAGCCACTCAACTGTGTCCTTATAAGAAGAGAAGGCACACAGATGCACATTCGGGGGGTGGGGGAGGCTCGTACGCTGGAGGCAGAGATGGGGGAGGGGCGGCTACCAGGCAAGGGCAGCAGGACGTTAGCCATCGCCGGACGCTAGGAGAGAGGTGTGGAATGGGCTCTCCCCAGCGGCTCCAGAAGGAACCACCAACGCTGCCATCGCCTTGGTTTGGGACTTCTGGCCTCCTGATATATGTTTTAAGCCACCAAATTTGTTATCATGTGTTACAGCAGCCCTAGGAGACTGAAACAGGGTGTATGGTAGGAAAACTCTCTTTCAATTTGTATGTAAAGGATTCTCCACTTTCCCAGACTAGGAAAGGCTAATTTAGCAGCATGGATTCCATTCCTTGACCACCATGCTCGGGCGGAGTGCGGGGCTCAGGGCACAGGGTCCGGGAGGACTCCTGAAGGGCTGGCGGCTGAACTGGACCGAGGGCACCGACCTCCTTTCACCCTCTGCAGACGGGATCCGGACCGGGAGGCACCGCTCCCTCTTCCACCCGGAGCAGCTCCTCAGCAGCGGGAAGGAGGATGCTGCCAACAACTACGCACGGGGCCGCTACTCAGTGGGATCTGAGGTCACTGACCTCGTGCTGGAGAGGACCCGGAAGCTGGCAAGTGACCCCTCTCCTCCTCTGGCCAGGCTATGCCTGACCCACCAGCATCACCCGCCCACCCCCACCATCGCCCCCGCCCTCCCGCCCTGGCCTGCACATGGGTGAGGCCCAGGGCCCTGCTGTCGGCTTCGCTTCTACCCTGCTGCGAGGGAAGGGGCCCGGAGCCTCCACTCTGACGGGGGAGCCCCCGACTTCCCTTGCTTCTACGAACACAGGGTTTATCTTGTCATCAGAGACTTCCAAAGTACTCTAAAACTTGTCGTTTTCCAGCGGTAACCGCTATTTATGAAATTTACAGGAGGCACCCCCTACCTGGAGATCAGTTACTTACTATTATTATTATTATTATTTTTTTTTTGAGACAGAGTCTCACTCTCTTGCCTGGGGCGAGTGCCGTGGCGTCAGCCTAGCTCACAGCAACCTCAAACTCCTGGGCTCAGGCAATCCTACTGTCTCAGCCTCCCAAGTGGCTGGGACTACAGGCATGAGC